>MKEJ01057793.1:0-13576 GCA_001753735.1 Embelia ribes
CCGTAAGAGAGTTGCTAGTAAATGGGGTTATGTCCATGGACTTTGTAAAGTCAAAGTATAACCTAGCGGACCCATTAACAAAAAGTTTGACCAAAAATCGAGTTAAGATTTCATCAAGGGGAATGGGATTGAAACTCGTGAAATTGATTACTGACCATTATGGCAACCCAACCTAAACTGAAAGCCCAGTTTGCAGGTTCAATGGGATAAACGAATTGTAAGGAGAATCGATTAAAGCACTCGGATAATTGAGTTCCCGTTCTATTCTTGTGGTGAATGAGTGATAGACTTGTATTATGTTAAGGTTAATATGGAGCTTTTAATGACCTAAGTATCTCATATTGACGTGGAGGGTATGGTAGAATACTCTTAACTTGAGAACATTTATATCGAGTGTGTAGAGGCCGCTACTATAAAATGGGTTTAAAGGTTAAATCTTTAGAGAATTCAAAGAATATTCCAAGGTAGTTCAGGGCCAAAATGGACAACAGTGAATGAGTCGAACAGTGGTGTAAAGAGGGCGTTGTTTGAGTATTATTCTCTTGTTATACACAAAATGTTGAACAGTTCAAGGAATCACATCCACCGGTTGGCAAGTATATTAGATAGTATTTCACTACAAAAGATTCAAGGCAAAGCTACCTTTCCTGATGCAACATGTTTTTGTACGACTCTTAATTGCATATAGGATTAATGGTGCATTTCAGCCAATTGCATTCATGTGGGGGATTATTGAACAATTTATAGTTTCCCATGTATATTTATGAGGTTGAGCTCATAAAAGCAACCAATTTTGAGCTATTTTTTATGTGGGTTCCATATAATATTTATAGTCATTCGTTGATGGATTGTAAAGCTCGTAGTGCGAGCTTCGAGACAATATATGTACATCGTCAAATCCATAAATGATGTAAATAACAATTAGCTTCAAAATGAGGTGTTCATATGGGGTTGTGGAAATTATTCCATATCGATGAATTAAAGGGCTAATGGATTGTATATATACAATTCTATGTGCATGCCAGAAGCACCATATAGGTGCGTGAGCATCGTTCCTTTGTCTATTTGTCAGGTCTGCGCCGGGAGGTGCTCGAGCTCAGGGCTTGGTAGATGGTTGCAAAATGGAGTGTTAGACATGTCCTTGTTCTTATTTAGTTTCGGGACTAAGATAGGGTCAAGTTTAGGGTTAGAGGTCCAGTTTCTAGCTGGGTATGCATGTGTGGTTTGAATCCAACATTTTTAGTTCGAAATATTTAATTGATTAATTAAATGGCTTTGAAAGTTTATATAAAGACCCAAGAGTTTTTGAAATTGCTAGAAAGTCCAACATTGGATTCCCTAAAACTCTTCATTCTATAAGTGATTGCCCCATGATCACCTATTATCATCCACTATCTTCTACATTAAGATGCAGATGTAACTCCCTCACTAATGGTGACTTTATGGATTAATTAGCCCACTTTGCATGGCTATAAAAAGGCTATTCCTTAGCAAATTTTATTCATCCAAAAATTTGCATAGTACACCCATCTTTGACATACATATACATAATCATATAGAGAGCAAGTAAGGGTACTACATGTGAAGACTCACACGTGGATTTGGGGTCAAATATGATAAAATTGAAAATTCATAGGACTAAACTATAATACATTCAAAATTTAAAGGTCAAAGTGTAATTTGTCAAAAATCTGAGGGGTTAAGTGGTGGTGTCCTTCCTTACCACTACTTTCCAAAAATTTATTTTTTTCCCCAAATCAATTCAGAACCCTTCCAAAACTTAATTGATTCATTTTTCAATTGTATGGGAAAGAATAAAGGGCAAATCTCGAACCTAATTCTATCAAATCCCACCTTAAATGGTTCATAATATACTTATAAAAGTGTACATATATACAATGAACAAACCCTAGGGAAATTTTCCTAATATGCCGACTCTTTCTCAAAATTGACCATATCAAAATGGTGAGAAGTTTGTTCAGCATTTTTCCCCCTCAAATAATTCCGGCAATTTATTAATCAAGGGGGCAATCGAAGTGAGGTTTTGTCATTTATATTCATATTTAATTCGACCAATATTTATTCATATTTATACCAAATAATTTAGGGCTTTTGTTATTCATAGGGTTGATATTGAAGATGTATAATCAATTTTAACAATCTTATTCACTTGTTAGAAATTAAATTTTAGGGTTTGAATAAAACCCACTTACCTTACTCTACTTAATTGAAGCTAACATTGGTTTATTTTTCGTCATTTATCTTAGGGTTTTTACTGAATTAGACTAATTTAACAAGTTTATGGTTTCAATTATAGGTTGCTTGTTGTTTTGATTACAAATTAAGTTGGATTAGTATTATGATTCTTGAAAACCTAAATTTAGGTGGTACCATTGATTGCCTTTTTGATCTATTTTCCAGAAATTGTTTTAAAGCTTTGGTTCGGGATGATTCAAACCCCTAATCTGGAGATTTTCGTTAGAGTTTGGGGCCTCGTGTGGCTGCATGTGCCACCGCAGTAGCACCGCATGGTCTGCGCCCGAACTGTTACCAAATTTCTCCCTAGTCGCAATTGCTACGTTGCAGACTGTGACTGGCTCAGAAAATATTAATTTATTTTCTTTGTTTATTTAATTATATTTAATTAATTAATTTCTAATTAAATTTGTAATTATCCCTTTCAATTTTAATAATAAAATAGAAGTTGTTTGATAATATTGCATTGGAAAGGATAAAATGTACATAAAGTTTCTTTATTGTTATTATAATAATATTATTAAATTAAATAGAAAAAGAGGAGAATTGAAATGCTTAAGAGCTTAAGCTATTGATGATCAATTTTATAACCCGAGTAAGTTATTTAAGCAAAACCTTACTTACTAGATGATGCCTTGCGTGAATGTTATCAATCATAACATTTACCATATGAAGCATAAAATGAGCAACTAATCCTGCTATAGTTGTTTTGTTCTTCTATATAATAGATTTCATAAAATATGCAAACTACAGATGATTGATAAGA
Source organism: Embelia ribes (assembly GCA_001753735.1). Lineage (NCBI taxonomy): Eukaryota > Viridiplantae > Streptophyta > Magnoliopsida > Ericales > Primulaceae > Embelia > Embelia ribes. The sequence goes on from MKEJ01057793.1 coordinate 3,023, forward strand.
AAAATAGTTGAAAGATTTATTTACCTAAGATGTGTTTTTGTGATAGTTCTAGGGCATATTTTAGCATAAGAACTTACATAAGCCTGGGAGTAGTAGAAAATAAAGTGAACGTACCCATCGAATTCTTGGATGAATATTTCTGACACTGTGAAGTAATGGTAATAAATGATTACGGTGTATGGCATATCTTCCTGAGCATTAAATAATAGTCCAATTAAAATAGTTGACACACACTTAACTGTATATACAAATAGTACTATTTTTGTCCACTTTTATTACCTGAAGTTTTACTAGTTTGCTTAAAACTTAATGCTCTTTCCTAGGATAGAATAGTTATACATGTTGCCCAAAATGGGGCAGTTCCTATTATTTGTTATGCATGTAATTCAAGATGGGGCAATTCCTATTATTTGTTATACATATAGATCAATATAGGGAAATTCCTATTATTTGTTATACATGTAGCCAAAGATGAGGCAAATTCCTATTATCTGTTATACATGTTGCCCAATATAGGGTAGCTCCTGTTGTACTTGTTACATAAATGGGGTGCCCTGTTTTTGTAGCACCTTGAAAATTAGGCATTCTAGCTCAAACAGATGACATATAAGTAATAACGGTTGACAATTACAATTAGTCGACTGATAAGTTGAATAGATCGACTAATTCAAAAGGTGACAGTTTTTAAAAATGAGATATGTGTCCTACTTGGGACATGTGTCACTTTAAGAACACATGTCTTTGGGTGTAAAACACCTAGAGTTTCTCTGGAGAAAGACATACACACATACATACATGACAATTAGAGAGATAAGAGAGAGATGTAGGGGAAGAATTAGAGGAAGAGCTCAAGAGTTTGTCGAATTGACACTCGTATACGCATCAATACTAGCTTTGAGACTGTAGTATACAGTGATTATGAGGACCCCTTTTTAAGAACAAGGACGAGAAGTTGGATGAGACCATACCTGAATAGTGTCATTAGTAAAAGAAATTCGAAGTTTAAGTTTATATAATCGCGATAAAATTATAGGTAAGGGTTCATTATGGGAAATAGACCATTCAATAATTAATCTATATTATTTGTGTGTTATTACATTGTAACGCACAAAATTCCTAATCTAAATAATAATACAGGAAAATTGAGGATACAATATAACTTATTAATTTGAATTCGGTCGAGTACAATCCTCTGGAAATTTCTAATTACAAGAAATGTAGTATTTTGATTCTTCTCTTTGAATGCTTAATATGTGGGTTTGAGAGCTTGTTGCGGATCTAGCTGAAATACTTGATCCAAGGATCTTGGATCTACCTAATATTCTTTGATTTCTTCGTGTTGTTGAAGAAATGATAGGCTTTGACTTTGAAAATGCTTGATCTACGATTTTGATAGCTAGTTGCAGATTAAACTGGATTTGTTGAAGAACCCCTGATTCAAAGGCTTGAGCAGCTTGATCTCGAATCTGGTTGATGTTCTTCGCATTCTTGAAGAAATGTCAAACTGTTCTTGGCATTCTTCAATTCCTTCGAATGTTTGAGAGTTGATTTTCAAGTTTTAGAGTTTCTCTCTCTAGGCTTGAAGATTATGTTGATGTGTCTTGCTTGCTTGATGCCTTTATTATCTGTCCTCTTGAAATGAAGTTATAGATGATATCCTTATGTAATCACCGTCAAAAGAAGTACACTGAACACACTTATGAATAGTGCTATCAACTCTCCCTAGGGCATCAACTCAATGTAAAGCTGTTAAAATGTGAGTTTTGATTGTTGAAAGTGAAAATTTTGAGATATGGCATATCAGCGGATGGCATATCAGTGGATGAAGATAAAGTTAAAGCAGTGTCAGTAGAGAAGAAACCTAAGAACGTATTTGAAATTCAATGTTTCGTTCAAGATTCCTCGCGCTTGGAAACCCCGTTGACATACCTCACCTGGAAAAGAGTTAAGTTTGAATGGAACGAAAGGTGCAAAAAATCTTTCCAAGAGCTGAAGAAGCGGCTTACCAAAGCCCCAATTATCATTATCCTAGAACTTGGTAAGGGATGCAAGGTGTATTGTGACACATCCTGATAAGGATTAGGTGGTGTTTTGATATAGACTTAATGAGTTGTAGCGTACGAATTCCGTTAACTATACCCTACTCATGACTTGGAATTAGCAGCGATTGTTTTTGTACTAAAGATCTAGTGACATTACCTATATGGAGAACAATTCGAGGTCTTTTCAGACTATAAAAACTTGAAATACATCTTCACCTAGCGTGATTTGAATCTGAGGCAGTGGAGATGGATGGAGTATTTGGACCAATATGATTTTGATATACAATATCATCTTAGAAAGGCTAAGCGGACACTCTAAGTCAGAATACAATATGTACAATAACTTGCCTTTCAGTAAATGAATGAGAAATGCTATGTAGATTGGGAAAATTTGGACTGGAGATAATGAAAATAGAAGGACGTATGACTTTGTGTGCCTTATGGTTGCACTCGACTCTTCGTGAAAAAGTTGTGGAAGCTCAATATAATGATGAACAATGTTCAAAGTTGCTTAAAAAGTAAAGAAAAACCCATAACTTTGGAGTATCGGCGACAATGGAAAACTCAAACATTTAAAGAGTTTATTCGTACCCATAACTATAAGAGAAGACTTGTTACGGGAATTGCATCATTCCCCACTTACGGTGCATCCAGGCAGGAATAAGATGTACTATGATGTAAGCAGACAATTTTGATTTCCAAAAATGAAGATGGATAGATGGAAAGATATATGGTAAGGTGTCTGACCTACCAACAAGTGAACTTGGAGCATAAATGATCTAGCATGCTCCTACAACCATTGGAAGTATCGACCTGGAAATGAGAGTACATTACTAAGGATTTTGTAAATAAACTGCTAAAAACAAGATGAAAAAATAATGCCATATGGGCAATTGTGGACCAAATGACAAAGTCGGCTTATAGATTTAGTAGAGGCACTTTTGCACATGTAAGTATGGGAAATTGTATGACTTCATAGAGTCCCCTTGATGATAATATTAGGCCGAGACAGTCAGTTTACTTTACAATTCTCGAATGGCCTTCAGAAGGCCCTAGGAACTAAGATATTAATGAGCACTACATTCACCTACAGAATGATGGACATCTGAAAGAAACATTCAGGCCTTGGAAGATATGTTAAGGGCTTGTGTATTGTAATCCGATGGCAATTGGGAAGATCACATAATATTGATTGAATTCACATACAACAACAATTACCATTTTAGTCTCAGAATGGCACCTTACGAGGTGCTCTACAGATGCAGATCACCATTGTGTTAGATAGAAGCGGGAAATATGGCCTGGATAGTCCCAGACCTTGTACGAGAAACAACTGAGAGAAAGTGAAGCTAGTAAGGCAACAACTTAAGACATCGTGAAGCAAAAAAAAAAGAGTTATGTGGACAAATAACAATGGCCTTTGGAGTTTACAAATTGAGATCAAGTTTTTCTTACGGTATCACTGGGGAAGGGCGCTAAATGATTTGGAGCAACTAAAAAGTTGTCCCCTCGATATATCATACCTTTTTATATTCTCTAACATGTGGGAACAGTGGCCTATACACCCAATATTTCATGTTTCCATGCTATGAAAGTATGTCCCTGGTTCGACACGTAATATCGATTACTCAGGCATGATAATAGAACCAGTTGTTTCCTTCGAGACACGATGGGTACGTATATTAGATTGAAAAAAGATTGTGTTAAGAGGATGAGAAATTCCATTGGTAAAAGTTTTTTGGAACCCTGGCGACATTGAAGAGATGACTTAGGAATAAGAAACTGAGATGAAGATAAAGTATCCTGAACTTTTCCAATGACTAAAGTACCCTTCCATATAGACATTGTGGCAAATTTTGAGAACAAATTTTTTTTATGGATGAAGAGTTGTAACACCCTAAAAATTTGGCATTCTAGGTCAAACAGTTGACATATAAGTAATAATAGTCGACAGTTACAATCAATCGATTGAAATATCGAATTAGTCGACTGATCCAAGTGGTGACAGTTTTTAAACACGAGACAAATATCCGACTTGGTACACAGGTCACTTTAAGAACACATGTCTTTAGGTGTAAAACACCTAGAGTTCTATGGAGAAAGACATATACACATACATACATGGCAATTAGAGAGATAAGAGAGAGAGAAGAAGAATTAGAGAAAGAGCTCAATAGTTTGTCGAATTTAAGCTCGTATATACGTCAATACTAGCTTCGTGACTATCATATACTACAATTATGGGGAGCCCTTTTTAAAAACAAGGATGAGAAGTTGGGTGAGACCATACCTGAGTAGCATCGTGAGTAGAAGAAATTCAAAGTTTAAGTTTATTTGGTCTTGACAAAACTTACAAGTACGGGTTAGTTATGGGCAAGAGGCCCTACGATAATTAATGTATATTAATTATGTGTTATTACATATTTGTATGCATACATATGAGGAATTTATTGGTGTATTTGGCATGCCATACAATGTCCTTATGTGTAGATGAGAAATTTGAGAATAAGTATGGTTGTTTTAAGTAAATTGGTGAAATTTGTTAATTATGTGGTAGATTAATATATGTGTGAATTAGTAATATTTGTTGGAAAACACGAGTTGGCGATTTGAAAATTTATAGCGTTTTGAGAAATATAGCATTTTGTGAAAACAAATTTCAGGTTTGGCGGGCTATTTTCAAAAACTAAAATTTGGTGCATTTGACACATTGTATTAGAGCGGGGGACAGACCCTTGTTTAAGTACCGCTTAAGCCTCTTGCTAGATTTCGAGTGTGGAGGAGCACCCCTTTTGAAAATCTTTATGTATAAAGTCTTGGGGTACGTTTTCTGGGTTGACGTGAAGTTGTTTTCCCCAATGTGTCATTCAGGATCTATTATGTCTAAGTATGATTAGTATGCAGATATGGCATAATGACGTCCGATGAGATATGATGATAAGCGATGCGGCATGACATGAAGATGTAGCATATTAAAATAAGATATGACGATACAAATAAAGCAATAATTTCTTTTTATATATTTGTTTTAAAAAATTATGTTGTTCTCCTAACTATACATTGAGTTTCGTTTTGAATCAATAAGCGTACTACATTTACTCAGAAGATATCCTAATCGTCTGCTATGTTTTCGTGTTTGGAAACTTAGCAAATAAAGGAACAGGTGTACGACTAACCCATCATCGCACAACAATATAAAATGATGGATGTAGTAACATAGATTAGCTAGAAGACTGCTGAGATGTTGATATAAAGAGTCGAGGCCCGATCAACCACTATGTTTATTTATCTGAGTATAGTAGGAAAGAGCGAGTTGCTTAAGTTTTCAATGTACTTGAATAGGTATGCAAGTGTGTATAGGATAGTTCTTTGTAGTTGCATCTTCCTAAAAAAACTTGTAATAATTTTCTAAAAGTTTTCATGTGAAAAGCAGATAATTAGTTAAGTTTCCTTCTATATTTTTGGTGATGCATTACATTTAGATCACATGCCTAGTCGCTCGGGACCCGGGGCATGACAATAGCAAACATGGTGCTAGAAGCAAGTGCGTTGACTCACTTAGGTTCTACTCCCGGAGGCTACCCTGATAAGAATGTGTGCTTAGATACGTGTTTGACGTGTTATCATGGGGTGGGAAGGANNGTACCTTCGAAGATGGTGCGCCTATTCCAATTAATCCGCCGCAGTGTCCTAAACCCCCAAGTGTTGCAAATTAACGCCAATATTAATCTTTGGTGAAACGAAAAAGATGAGAGAAAAATTTTGAGTGTTGGGTTTTCCCGAATTTGAATCTGTAATGGGCTTGAATGGAAAAATAAACTAGTTAATGGATTTTGTTTCGACTTGTTGGGGTTTGCTTATTCTTGTTTTGTCTTTTGAATTGGGACCCGTGTGGCTTTATAATTGATATTTGTTTACACATTAAAAAATTGTGTGATCATTTAAAAATATATTCAATCCTTAATATCCGTCGAGAGCTAAGGACATAATTAATTATGACCTAGTACAGTGGTGATACATATAACTTTCGTCTGTATACAAAATCTCTCTTCACATCCTAGATTTGTAAAGCATATAAAAACCATGAAATCGTCATCCCTCCCATAATTTTAAAAAAAAATACAACATGATTGTGTGGGTCGACAATCGTAATGTAAGCATGATTGTTTCAAGTAGTGTCACTAAATTATAGTACGACATTAAATTTTATTGTTATAAATTATTAATTTTTTGGAGTATGACGATGGACTAGCAGAGATTGATTTATGAAAAATGTTCGGAGTTTTAGGGATAATATAGTCCGAAAAGATTATCAATGGATAATATTGCCCGAATCATAAAACTGAAACAAAAATTTTTGGAATGTGCAGTTTTAAAACACTACCGGAGGATTTTTTTTTATTTTTTATGCAAGAACTTTGGGTGATTCATGTACATCAGTTAGTCATACATACTAACATATGGCCATATGAAACTTATTCACGGTTATTTATTGATAAATAATAAATAAAAAATAAAAAATCCACACCCTTATTTTTTCATCATTACAATTATCGCCACCCAATATTTGTATGTATATCCCAAAACGAAGCAAATCAATACATATACGACATCATTACATAATTACGTATTGAATCAAATCACAAATATAGTATTTGGGCCTTTGAAACCAATCCGATCAGGGCTTCCTCTTTATGTTGTCCACGTGCCTGAGAAGACGCCTCTCCGACGTAGCAGCTGTAATTCAAAATTATTAAATGATCGGTGTATTAGGATCAACATCAATGGTGCAATATTATGAGTTGTATCTTTTAGAAAATGTCGTAAGGATCGATAGAGTTAATTACTTTACAAATAAATCATAAGTAACGAGTAAACAATTATGAATGAATAAAATTAGAGCTTGGATTGGATCATGTCAATTCTTTCTAGTTAAATTTACAATTATGAGAAACAATTGCCCTTGTACGAATTAATACTTGTTACTATTAACATTACTTACGAATAATATATATAATTCTCTGCTCATTGCAAAGTTTTGTCCTTGGGTACAATGTGGAGTGAAACAATAATATACTAAAACGAAGCAATTGCAGAATTTTATTGATAAAAACATGAAAAAATGGGACCATGTTACTTGTAGCTTCTCTTAGAGGGTATTTAAATTTAGAATGAACCAAATAGTGGTTGGAGAGCCAGCTGCAATCATTGCATTACAAGTTTCTATATTCTTAAAATCAAAAAGGTTTCTAGATAAATAATTTGGTGAAGTTTTATTAAATTATACTGGACAAAACGTCTAGAGAAAATGTTTTTGCTTGTGAAGTATTGTACAGCTCTAATTTTATGGATATGTTTTGCTTGGCTGTTATTTTTAAAAATCTTTTTTGGTAGGTAGCAGTTAATTTTAAAAATTCTTGACTATAAAAACTGAACATAATAGATTTTGCATTATATTACTAAACAATATAATACTATTATCGTTATTTTTCCCTGCTGTTCAATAATTTAATATGAGGTTCGTAATGGTTTTATCTCCTTTCTCTAATAAGTTCTTTTTCAGTGTGAAATGTGTGGACTTTAATATATACTACACAATAATCATCAAATTATCATAATGATTTCTCGAGGATGAAAACTAAAATACATTTTGTAGTGAAAGAGAATGAGGTGAATATTTCTAATAGGAGATAAAAAAAAGTGTATCCGAAGATATGTAACATAATTATGTATGTTTCTAATTCTAAATAACCTTAAAGGAGGAAGAAAAATTGAACTTCAAATAGTATATGCAACTATCCAAAATAAAGTTTAACATTTTTGCTTTATAGTCCGAAAAAACAATTTCAATTCGCCTAAAAGCAAAACATCCAATAAAACAGATTATTTAAAATATAGAAGAATGTAATTCTAAATCTAGAATAAAGAAAAGGATCTAATAGAAAAGCTCTCACATTTTGCGATCTCAGATGTCTTGTTGGTTATCATTTTTCAATGGACCCAACCAGAAAAAAGATAATGTAAATACCCGCCCGAAATGTCACTTATAAGATTGTATCTAGGGAGACACAATTCTTTATGAAGAATTCGCCATGATATATCCGATCCATTTAAAATTCTCAAGCTTTATGATTATTCACAATAAAGTTATAGTATTTCCTTTTTCTTCTGTACCAAATATATAAAAATTAATTTAAAAATAGAAAGAAAAAAAAAACTTACTTTCATCAACTTCACAAATATTAAAGCAACCATGAGCACAGGCTTTGGGGTCAGGCTTCATTTTTTGACAATAATCTCTGCAAATATCCAAGCAATTTCCATAAGCCTCACCCTTGTATATATATGCACCCACAAAAAGAACAATGCACACCAACACCAATGCATTATTATTCTTGATACTCATTTTCTGCCTTTTCTCTCTCTGTCTCTCTCTTTCTTGGTGGAGAAAATATGGGAAGTGAGTGAGTGGTTAGCCTTGAACAAGAAATGGAAAATATTAACCATGTATGGACTCTGAAAAAAGCAGATACCAAAACTTAGCCAGTTCCATGAATAACATACGGAGGTAAAACATGCAATTCGTCACAATGCGGTCCCTACATATTACTTTTAGGTAAATGTTAACAAGTCTAAGAATGTGTGCTTAGATACGTATGTGTTCGACAAGTTTCCATTCTTCACGGCTAACCACTCACTCACTTCCCATAAGAACGCGTGCTTAGATACGTGTTCGACGTGTTATCGTGGGGTAGGAAGGATAGTCGCTAGTTGTCTCACAGAACTCAATTATTGGATTTGCCGTGGTACCTTCGAAGATGGTGCGCCTATTCCAATTAATCCGCCGCAGTGTCCTAAACCCCCAAGTGTTGCAAATTAGCGCCAATATTAATCTTCCGTGAAACCAAAAAATAAGAGAAAATTTTGAGTGTTGGGTTTTTCCTGAATTTGAATATGTAATGGGCTTGAATGGAAAAATAAACTACTTAACGGTTTTTGTTTCTACTTGTTGGTGTTTGCTTATTCTTGTTTTGTCCTTTCAATCGGGACCCCTTAAGGGTGTTCGGGCCTTATAATTGAACGAATCAGATTTTGTTTGCACATTAAGAAACTGTGTGATCATTAATCTTTAATTTCTGTCGAGAGCTAAGGACATAATTAATGATGAGCATTTAATAAAAGATAAACATAAATTACAATATTATTAAAAATAATAGAAAGGTCATATATTGTTTATTGATAATGAAAGATGACTTACAATTGACCATAAAAAAAATCTAGAAATAAAAGGATGTTTTTAGAAAGGCTAACAATTGATCCCTACGATTTGCCATATTCTGAAAATAATTAATAATAGCTTTATTAGACACATTTGAATATGTCTTTTTCAATATAGACCACTAAATTATTATTCATCCACTCATCACTCATTCAGTTAAAAAGCCGGTTCTTCACGATCTTCTTAGCAGAGAAAGTCCTTTCTATTGTAGCCGTTACAACCGGCAAAATCAAGGCCAAAGTTATCAATTTGTAAATTAATGGATATGCTACATCTCTTCTAATTTCAACCATTTTTTGAGTAATGTCACCAATCCCTTTTAAATCCGAAAGATCAATATTTAAATGCATATCCGTAATGAAATTCTCCATTTGATCTGATAAAGCCAACAATTCAATTGAAAATGATTCGGATAAAATTCTGCTAACCAAACTAACTTTTGCTTATTAAAAGATGCAAAAGAGTTAGACGGATTCAAACAAGCAACACAAAGCAACGATTCAGTATTTACCTCAACAAAAGGACCATTTAGATTAAGCAATTACATATCTATGATGGTATTATATAATTCAATACGATAGCGATGCGAATTCGTCATTTCTTCAGCTCTACGTTGTGACCTTTTGCCACTCACATACAGATCATCCATATTAAGTATATCGATTTGATGATTTGCACAAAAAATAGATACTTCTTTTGCCAAACAATTCCATCCATTGTCCCTTATCGCTTGGAGTCTTCTCTTAGAAATATCAACGAGAACAATAGCATTCACAATATCTTGGTCTTTTCGTTGCAATGCTTGGGACAAATCATTCATTATTCCTAATATTGATTTCATCCAGTGCAAATCGAATATGAAGTCAAACGATCGCATGTCTTTTATCAAACGTGATGCTTCCCCCCTTTGATTACAATGTACTTCTTTTACAATCATACAAAGTACGTCAATTATAGAATTAAATAAATTAATTAAGCTCAATATAGTACCATAATGTGATCCCAACGCATATCACATGGACGAATGAGAATGCTTTCTTGATTTAAGCCTCGTCTACTAGCAATTTCTTTATTTTCCACGTCTTGAATAATCTTGGTAGCTTGTTTCTCGCATAAAAAGTCATTGCTTGCTCGAGCCTCCAACAACATTAACAACATTAGACATAAAAAAAAAAAGTTTGCAAATATGTATATGGTTCTTTGCCACACCTACAAGAGCAAGTTAAAGTTGGT
>MKEJ01057794.1:0-24825 GCA_001753735.1 Embelia ribes
TGCATTTAATATATTACAATTGTTTTATAAACAGTAATGTGGATAAAAAATGTTAATTTTAAAAAAAAAATTAAATACAATATAATTACTATATTGTAAGAAAAAAATTACTATATTGTAGAAAGATAATTACTATATTTTCATATTAAATGAATTAAGCGAGGTCCCCTGACAAATTGAACACCGTATCACCAGTGAAAACCCTTCTTTCAGCTCTGGCTAAAAGCGGGAAACAGCACTGCGAGAGAGAGAGAGAGAGAGAGAGAGAGAGATGGCGCCAGTGATCCACAGCTCTCAGCCTTGGGTCGAGAAATAGTAACTCATCTTCCTCACTACTCTCTCCAACTTTCTCTCTACAATTACATCATTCCCTGTTCATTTTTTGTTGTTTTTGAAATTGATATTCTTTGCTGATTTTGGTAACAGTCGACCGAAGCAGGTGAAGGACGTGGCTCACCAGGATGAGGTCGTTAGAGTCCTCACCAACACCCTCGAGACCGCTAACGTATTCGATTGCTATTCCTTTGACATTTAATCCCATGTTTTTCTATTATTTTACTGTTCTTCGGTCCTAAACCCTAATTTTTAATTGCCATATTATAGGTTCAATTTGTATGATTTTAATTGATTTTGCAATAATTCCATGAATGTTAGTGGGAAACACAAAGTTAGGTCTAAGTTGATTGGGAAATAATATGATTCATAAAACAATTAGAATAATGACATGTATAAGAAATAATGAACGGAAGTTGTACAAACACCTATGTGGATGCATCCTTTATGCTGATTTCTTCCTTAGAATAGGATGAAACGCAATTAAACGGATAGATGTTTGTACAGTTTGCTTGTATGACAGTCGGTGTCTGAATTGTTTTACAGTAAATTATAGTTTGGAAAGTTTTTGGGTAATTATCTTCTCAAGTTATATTCAGGTTAGTTTGGTAAATTATATATCGAGTAATCCATGAAAGATATACACTTTTGGTTATACAAGTTTTAGTAAGATTTAGATTAAAATTGATTGGGGAAGAATATGTGTCACAACATAAATTAGAGTAATGTTACACATACAGAAAATCATAGCAAATATCTATGTGGTTGCATCCTTTGCATTGATTGTTTCCTTAAAAATAATATCCGCGCACAAAATCTAATCATGTAGTGTTTATACAGTTTCAATACGTTATTGTCTGTGCCTGTATCATTTTTCAATAAATTACATTTTGAAATGTTTTTGTTGAATTTCCTTGCTTTATACTAAGGTTAGTTTGGTAAATTATATTGAGTAATCTATTAAAGATGAACTCTTCAGTCATGCAAGTTTAGTAAATCATGTTCCGAAGGGTGATTTTGAGTATCTGGTTTATTCACTGGGTGTGCAAAAATTGATCTAGGCTGTCACTATTTGTAATAATTTCACCTGATTGGTAATGTGCTGCCATTTTTTTTTGTCTTCTGTTACTACGCAGTGCCCCCATATGCTGTTCTATGGTCCACCAGGGACAGGCAAGACCACGACAGCCCTCGCCATTGCCCACCAGCTTTTCGGGTACTCTCCACTGTACTGTATGGATTTTTTTATTATAATGGCATGGTTTTATACACCTATTGTTAAAAATGCTGTTGGCTATAGGAATCTTGACAAGAACTAGTCTTGGTGTTCTGCTGTAGACTGCATTTTCGTCAAATTGCATGAGTTTCAATATTAAGAGAAGTGAATGGTGTTTGTGCTGACTTGTTCATAGAAATTTTTGTTGAGAAAGAAAGGTGGAAGTTGTATGTTAGAACTTTAATGGATTAGTCAAAAAATAGCATGTGCTGACAATGAAATTACAAACTATTAATTTTTTATGTTTTTTAACTGAACTGCAAAGTGGATGTTGCAGATTCTGCAGATGGGTGTAATTCGGGAACCTATCTCACTTCACCTGTTTTATGATTAAAAAGATTTCTTTTTGGTACGCATAAAAATTGTGGCTGATGCGTATGGTTGCATGAGACAGTATTTTTTTGTTGATAGACTGAGGTAGGCTTATAAGCATTATTTCGGCATTGCAGTTTGGTGAGGACCAATTCACCTCCATATTTGAGACGAGTTACAGACTTCTTAGTCTTTCCTCTAAAGTTTCTTCTTTTATTAGGATAGCCTTTCGGGTAATCAGATAGGGAACCCACCATTGATGGGAGCAAGGGACCTAGGTTGTGGTTCTATGGTGGTGGGAGAGATGCTGTGATTATGGATTAAACCCTCTTTGCCTGCTTTACTGTCTTTGGTAGATTGAAACCATTGTCTTGGGAATCATGTCAGTAACTGTAAAATCATATATTTTTAAGTGGTATTACATTATTGTTTCATTGTTTTCTTTGTGACACTTGGGTATACGCTTTTCCTCATAATCAATTTCTCTGCAGGATGGCTTGGTGAATATTATTATCACGATCTATTATTGTAATCTTGACTACTTATTTGGCCTGTTCTGAGGCTTCCTTGATTTGTAGGACATCTTTGCCTTGTAATTACTGCCCAAAGTTGGATACATTATGTTGTAGATATGTAGGTCTCCTTTAAATATCTTGCCGGTTCTTGAAACATATACTATATGATTTTGATGCAGCCCAGGAAAATAAAAGAGAATAATATGGAAAGATGTATGATAAAGAATGGAAAATAGTGAATGGAAGTGTGGAAGGAGTCCACCTCATTGGACAAATCTGAAGTTCAGATTTTAATCCTAAGACTGAAGGGTTTCCTTAAGATTTTCTGGGAATAGCCCAAAGAATAAAATTGAAACTTTATTACTAAATCACTCTTCCTCCAAAATGCATACAATGACCATATTTATAGAGCTTAAAGACCTAGAATAATCTGGACACTAAACAGACTCTTGGAACTGTAAATGACTCAATAAATACCCTTAGAACTCAATCCTAGATTCAATTAGTTATGACTCATTTAATGACATAGAACCCAAGACTCAATACTCTTGAATCAAGGCTGGAATACTCTAGAAACTGCACAAATAGGCGTAAATGTCCTGGAAGTTTTACTCCAGATTTCTGCAATAATAGCTGGCCAAGGCTAGAATATTCTGGGAACGCACTAATCCCATCAATTCCCTCCAGGTTGGACAGAACTCATCTCTGACGAGTTGAAAGCTTGATACTTGTTGAATTATTTTGGATTGTCGGGCAGAAAATCCAAGGTTGTATCCAATGTTCTTTCTGCATTTGGTTCTGCTTTCCATTTGACAAGAAAGTCTTGAATTGAGGTGTTGGGCAAACATGGCAAGTTTTGATATAAAAGATATTCGAATTTCAGGCTTAAAGTAGGGTGTTGGATTTAAAGGTTTGTCTGACAACCCTTGTTCAATTCAATAAAATAGGATTCCTCCTCATAGTTCCCTTTTGCTGCTTCATACCTCAACACCTCCTTCAGATTAGCTTTTGATTCCTTTAAATGGAGCCATAAATCCCAAGAAATCAACTTCATCCATTATGAAATCCCGTGGCTTCAAGTTTAGTAGATTTTCTCCTTGGGTATTTTGTGAGGCCTGCTTTAAATGGAGACCGTCTTGTTTTTCCACTTCCTTCTTCAGCGCTTCATGATGATCCAGGGACATGATCAAGCGTGCATGGCTGCAACTGATGAAGTCCCTTGGATTGAACAATTTCTTGTTCTGAAGTTGCCATATTCTCCTTGCTGTCTTCTTTAAATTGCTCCTCAACTTTTGTTTTCTCTTTCATCAAAGGCTCAATAAGAGGCTTTACTTTCATTGGCAACAATCTTATCTCTTTCCCATTATAAATAAATGTGTGTATTTGAAGAACTATCATGAACTGCTTTTCTTTCAAACATGGCTGTCCTAATATAATATGAGCTACCTTTATTGGAATAACATTGCACCATATTGTCTCTTTGTACCTGTCTCCAAGTGAAAAGGTCGATGAACATTGCTTAGTGACATGAATGGATGCATCATTTGTCCAAGGAACATCATAGGGTTGAGGATGTCGTCCAGACTTTAGATTGAGTTTATCAACTAGGGCTTGTGAAACAACATTTGCACAACTACATCCATCAATAATAAGTTTTATGACTTGATCTCCACATTGAACATTGGTGTGAAAAGTATTTTGAAGATCATCGGTAATCGCTTCTTTTGGAGAAATTAAGAGGCGTCTCATTGCCATGGTTACTTGTGTTACTCCTTTAGTAGCATTCTCGTATCTTGTTTCTTTCCAATTTTCTAAGCTTGCAACTCGATGGGAGAGGTTATAGAGTTCTTCCAACAGGTAATCCCTATGTCAATCTGCGAGCCTCCCCGGATATTCTCTTCCACTTCTTGTTGCCATCAGATCACTCAACATTCCTGCTCTGATACTAAACTGATGCAGCCCAGTAGTAGAGTTGAAAAATAATCTGAAAGTATAGGTGATTAGTTGTGGTAAAATAGTAGATGGAAGAGTGGGAGGAGGAGTCCACCTCCTTGGACAGATCTGAAAAATCGGAATCTAATCCTAGAAATAAACATCTCTGGGAGCATACCAGAGAGAACACACACTTGATATATTTTCTTAAAACTTCTTTACTTCATTCACTACCTAAAGCCTAGAAGCATCTGGTCACAAAAAGGACTTTTAGAATTCTAACCACTCATTAATTATTGAAACTCTTAATTTCGGCTCTCTTAATGATGACTCTTTGAATGATATAAATCCAAAAGTCAATGCTCCTAAATCAGGCTGGAATATTCTGGAGAAAATACTCCAGAAATTCTGTCAAAATATTGTAAACTTTAATCCCACTGGATTTTCATTACAATATTGCGATGGACTGTGGTTTTTCTTTCTGTAATCACGGGATGTATACTATAGGCCTGAACTCTATCAGTCTAGAGTCCTGGAGCTTAATGCAAGTGATGATCGTGGTATCAATGTAGTTCGAACAAAAATAAAGACCTTTGCTGCTGTTGCTGTTGGTTCTGGACGCCAAGGGTATGAAACTTAACTAAATTATTTCTTCTTTCTTATCATATTATCATATATTCTTCTTTATATCCATCTAATTTCCTTTTCTTTATGTTTTAGGGGATATCCTTGCCCGCCTTTTAAGATAATCATCCTAGATGAAGCGGATTCCATGACTGAAGATGCTCAGGCAAGATTGTGATTATTGTTTAATAGTACTAAACTAATGCTTCAAAATAACTATCAATGACTCGCATTCTAATTCACAGAATGCTTTACGGCGTACAATGGAAACTTACTCCAAAGTCACAAGATTCTTTTTCATTTGTAACTACATTAGCAGGTTCTTCTTCTTAAGCTTAATCCTTGATCATTTGTACCATTTAAATAACTTTTGAATTGTTTCCTTTCCCTGCTAACCAGTATTTCATACATTGACAGTCGCCCTATTATCCACTCCTTTTCTCCTAGTTACTTTGCTGGCAAAAAGAGAAAGGGTTGAGAGGGGGATGTGTGAAATTAGAATATGAATTTTCTGACACTTACTGTACATATCTTTTTTTATTTGTAATGATATTTATAAACTTTTATTATTTTTAATAATTCTGATCTTGTTCTTTAGTGAATAATATAAGCAAGATATGTACACCGAATAGAAAATGGGACCAAATTGGAGGTCCAATTCACCGGAAATTCACGTCTATCATGACAAATCAATTGTTGATCTTACAATCTAGTTTCTTAATTCTTGGATTGGGCCATTTCTGAAGATCTTAGTACATTGATTCAACTATAAAAACTAGTTGATGATTGATTATTGTTTCCATTTCAATTCATATCCTATTGTTAATCCATTAAAGAAAGATATTTTGTAATATTTTTACACAATCTACATGATCACAAGGAAGAGCTTGGAGAACATAATTATGTGGTGATGTTGTATACAGGATCATAGAGCCCCTTGCTTCCAGATGTGCCAAGTTTAGGTTCAAACCACTTTCAGAAGAAATCATGACTGGGCGCATATTGCACATTTGTAACAAGGAGGGCCTCAATCTGGATTCAGAGGTATGGCTCTTGTGTAAGAGTTATGTTTTTACGCATCCCAAAATGAATAAGAGTTAGTTTTCAGGTATTGGCTTACATTGAAGGCCTGTCTATTGTGTTCTCTTTGAATATTCCTTTTTCCCGTTCCTTAATGTAGGCTCTTTCGAGCTTAAGTTCCATCTCACAAGGTGATCTCCGTCGAGCTATTACGTACTTACAGGTATGTATGGTTTTCGTATCTCCTATACGTATTTGAGCTTTCCTTCTTGCTTCACATTATCTGATTAAATGAACTTGTTTATACACAGATAGATCTACTTCCTGTGCGTTATAACGTTACTTCAGTAACCTAGACGCGTTATTGAACAAACTAGGATCATGTAATTTTTTAAGTCTCTTTTATATGACATCGTCTTTAATCAATAGTTTGTAGCTACTGAACTGTAATTGGTACTGTTTATGTTTTTCCAATGGAACTTTTGAATCCTTATCTGCCAAACCAAGTTTAACCTGTTGTGAGGATAACTAAAATGCAAGCATGTGCCGAAGGTTTTCTTTAGGTTTGATAAGCAGTAAATTATTGTATCTATTTATATCAGTGTCAATGAGATTTTACAATCTAATTGTGACAGAG
The DNA here is from genome assembly GCA_001753735.1 of Embelia ribes. NCBI lineage: Eukaryota > Viridiplantae > Streptophyta > Magnoliopsida > Ericales > Primulaceae > Embelia > Embelia ribes. The sequence continues at coordinate 6,650 of MKEJ01057794.1, forward strand.
TGCTGCACGTTTATTTGGATCATCTATTACTTCGAAGGACTTGATCAGTGTCTCAGGGGTAAGTCGGACTAAATTTATGAAGTTACTTTCAATGAAGATATGATTTTAGTGAGTTCTTTAACATTCTAACCTGCGTCGTTTTTAGAAAGGGTATTATAAGATATTACTGAAGTGAATTGGTTGCGCCATGCTTTTTCCTTTTTGTCTTAGTTTAGATTACATTTTTTATGTCCTTTTGTCTAGCTATACCTGCTACTATAGTTTCCAACTAAAAGAGCTTATCAAAAAATTCTCTCTTTTTAAAAGGAGAGGAGAGGAAGAATGGGAGAAGATAGTTAACGACATTCCTGTACTGCAAGAATATTCTAGTGATTACCCTTCCCATTTATCTGACACTAACTTCTACAGCAATTGGTTTCATTTTCCGGCCGATATGGACCATGATAATGATGTTAATGACACATTCCATCTTTAGTCACAATTTCTTTTGTATATTCTATTGGTTGTTTGATAATTAGGTTTTTGTTGATGATATTGTGTAATGCAATTTTGCTTTCCCTATTAAAAACTTTTGACCATCTATTGGCTAAGTTAAAAAGTTTTAGCATACTCTTTCAACTGTAAATATTTGTGGGGTAATATACTTTCATATAGTGTATTGATGGGGAAAAGGAGAAGAAAAATAAAAAGGGTAATCCCCATACGTTACATAATGCCATTCCCAACTTTGTTCATGGGTAGTTTTTAAGAGGAAAGAAAATAGGGGAGAGTGGGTGGGGATATGAGGAAACCTCTATTGGCTTGTTTTAGTTTGGATAAGAGCATAATGGATAATCTTGAATTGTTTACATGGTCAAGATCTCTGTGCTTTGGTCCCTGCAAAAGAATATTATAAAACTGATAGTAATTGATTGGGGAAAGTTAGTTATGTTGTTGTATGGTTGAAGTAACCCGATTAAATATCTATAATGAAAATGAAATTGGCCATGTCTTGGATTTGCATTTTCACAAAAAAACAATCGGCTGTTCACTTCATAAATAAGCTAAACGAATCGATTACTGCTTTATTTGTAGGAGCAGCTATTTAAACCGCTAAGATTTACAGGCCTGCTTACTGATTATGAATTGATGGTTAAGACTTATTTTTTCAGGTCGTCCCACCAGAGGTGATCCAGGCCGTCTTTTCTGCTTGCAGAAGTGGTAATTTTGACTTGGCAAACAAGGAAGTCAATGATGTAATAGCAGAAGGCTATCCTGTTTCTCAGTTGCTTTCTCAGGTAAAGTAGCCTATGACAACCTACCCTAATTTGTTGTTTCCCTTTTTGGCTGATTGGTTTTTATTTGCAGTTGTTTGACGTTGTTGTTGAAGCTGATGATATATCAGATGAACAAAAAGCAAAAATATGCAAGAAATTGGGCGAAGTGGACAAGGTTAGTGGAACCTATTAATTTAATCCGTAGGTTTTTGCATACTGCTAAGCTTTAGGTTCATATGTTTCTAAAATCAGAAGAGGATTATTGGAATGTGGTTGCATCTCTAGCATTACTGGGATCCTATCTACAGACCCTAGAGGATGATTGGAATGTGGTTGCATCTCTGCATAAATTTGAGACTCTAAATGCATATCCATGAAACAAGGTGGTCTTTACTTAACTGTGTCTCTAAATCAGCAGACTACTCTAGAAGAAAAGCTTTCTTTAGAAGTCCTGATATGAAATTTAACTCCATGGTATTTTTGCCCGAGTACCGATTTTCTTATTCCTTTAAATCCTGTGTTATGGTCATCACTTCATATGGTGTTCTATATCTTTGAGAAGTGTAAAACTGTAATTCTCTTGCTTTTATGGTTATGGCAGTGTCTTGTTGATGGAGCAGATGAATATTTGCAGTTGTTGGATGTGACCAGCATTACAATGAGGGTGCTATGTAACATGCCACTAGAATTTTCTTTCGAGAATTAGGTAAGCACAGTACTGATTTTGTAACTAATTTTCGCAGAAATCGACCTTTCTTAGTGGAGGTTAATGTAGCTTCGTGCAAAAATTTTATGAGGCTAAAAATCTGTTATTTGTTTTCTATCTCCGTGTTTCTGTTTTCAGTTCCTGGTTCTCAGGCTATTGATAATTCCTAACCTTTTTTTTTTTTTTAAGTTTCAATATTATTAACTTAAAAAAAATTATAATCAAGTACGAGGAGGTATTCGTTAAGTCAATACTACAATGTTCCAGAAAGAATTACAACGCAACTAGACTAGCACGAATTACATAGGCAATGAATACCGAAAACTAGAATAGAAATAAACTACAAAACACAAAATAGCTTTATAAATAAATAAATAAATATCTAAGAATATATAATAGGCTAGAAATAAACAAAAGTACCTTGCAGGCCCAACTAACCAAATTGTACCCTAAATAAAGCTTAAATGCAAACTATATTTCTAGATAAAAATATTTGCATCCACTCAATTATTTTAAAACTCTTTTTGATAGTTTGTCCTATCCAATATTTACTATTCGATATTCAAACCCTTGTTCATAGCCAGAGTTGTCCACCAAGTTTTACTACCATGGCCTTGATAAAAAGAAAACTTGAAGCCTCATACAAAAAAAATGTTTCTTAATTATTAGGTTCATGAAACTCCTAATCGAGTAATAACGTAAAATGACAATGAATATAAATACTAAACTATCTACGCCGACCAATAAAACGAAGGAAAATTTACCAAATATGCTAAAACATCTCAATATCGCATGATTACAAAAGGAGAATACCAATTGGAATGGAGCGACGTGTTGATAACAAAATTCACCAGTCAAAACTTCGAGAAAGAGGGAAAGGGGTTTGGGTCCCACACCCCACCCTCTTTATCTATTGCCGACGACACTGGGGGATCCACAAATATTGATGAGGCGGTAGTGCAAAGCCGACCTACTGGCGACATATAAGGTTGCTATTCTGCGGCGGCTAAGGGTAGACCAAATCAAGCTTGACCAAGTTGGATCGGCACTAGCCCGACCAAACTCGGGTCCAGGTTAGCTGGATCGGGTCTTCGCCGGCCATATATGTCTGGAGGAGGCGGAAGGGCGGGGTGGGGGGTTGAGTTGAGAGGAAGAGGGGCGCGGGGGATCTTGCCCAATCCAAGCCACTCTCGATTGAAACTGAGTTGGCTGGATTGGGCCACATTGGGATGGAGCTCTCTCTCTTTCTCTCTGCATGCTAGTACCAGTGATAATTCCTAACCTCGTTTAAATGCTCTATTTTACCGGATAGAAAATAAAAGATGGTGAAAGATGGTAGACAACGATAAAAGGATAACACATATTCGTATCAAAGGATATAGGAATGCATTTGGTTTTGTATAAACTGTTTCCTAGTTTTGAAAGCCTTAACTTTATCGGAAATACAGTTGGCAGATTAGTCCCTTCTTCTGTCTACAAAAATTGATGTGAAGGTGCCATATGTTTTGCTATTTTTCATTGATTGTTGGAATTGTATTCAAGTACTTAAAACGTATTTTTCTATTTGTTAGTTAGCTTAAATGTTGAATTTTAAGCTATCATGTGTGGAAATTTTGGTTGGCTGTTCGAGTCAAGTTTCATGCATGGACCCATAAACCTCTTCACTAGCCCACTTTACCTTCCCTCCCCTTTAATCTTGCCGCAAACTAACCCTTCACATTGCTAACTCCTATTTATATACGCTGCTTGCACGGATTATGCATAGCTCTATTTATATAATATGAAAAAAATAAAATATTTTTTCATATTATTATTAAGTGAAAAATAGTTTGAATTAATATCAAAATTGATTAAGAAGGAATATATTTTTTTGGGTAAAAATAAATTAAATTTTACCATTCAACAAAATTGTAGGAACAACCAAAAATTATTTTATTATAGTTTTTTGTCAAAATTAATTGTGAAAATTTTCTTACTTTTTCCATTGGAGTATGCAAAATATCATTCTCATCGTAAGCCCTATAACAATTTCCTAATTAGTTGTAATTTACAAAACATAAAATAAAAATTATAAAAGAGAAATAATTGTTAGTAAGATGACGATGGTGTGATACATAATAATTATTCAATACAAGATAAAATTTAAATCAAGTGACGTAAAATAAATTATAACTTGATATCATATCATATTTACCGTCGATTTCTCATGAGTCATTATCACAACCTAACAAAATTAAGCATCAAATTAGCAAGCAAAATTATATAAATAACAATCAAGTTATAAAAACGCAAAAAACAAAAGGAAAACCTATATCACGTCACCATGAAACATAATATTTCATGCATAAAAAAATAAAGTTTATATGAACCCAAAATATTGTTTATGTGATGAGAAAGATACAATATTTATATGGAAGAAAAATGGGAGAGGGTAATGCCATAATAAATTAACATTTTTGTTAAGTTTTTTTTTTTGGAGTATAAATGACAATTTTATGATTCTATAAATTCTCATATTCAATGAATGGGTTGTTTAATTTCTTTGTAGTATAAATACCCCTTTTATAACTCTACAAATTCTCACATATAATGCATAGGCTTTTCAATTTTGTATAAAATATGTTTTTATTTATTTACAATAAAAGATTATTATGTGTGTAGTTTTTATTCAATATAACTTATGTATTATCATGTGCAATTATTTCGTTTGTCAAATTCATTAAACTAAATTTAATTTTTAGTATATTATTTAAGTGCGTGCAATGTCAAACAATTAGAGATGACACTTGATGCAATATGGCTTGAAGGCTTTATTTTAATTTATTGTATATGAGGTATATATTTATCAGCAAATAAAAATTAATAGTTTTATAACTTTTATTCGGTTTTGGATACTACAATTAATAATATATGCATTTAATTGTATTAATTATGCCTTCAATATACACACATTTTGATTTTATCCTATTAGTCATGTATAATTTCCAATCCATGGAGGCATGTAACCTCCAAATTTTTATTAAATTAATTTTTTAATTATTATAATTGATAAGATTACACGTGTCATTTAGATTAAATGTCACTTAGTGTAAAACTATACGGAGATTCCTTTTTTAATTTATTATATATGATATATATATAACCCGTGCATCGCACGGATATTTTTCAAATTTTCTTCCTTACATTTATGACATTATAGTTATTTTTTTTTTATTTTAATAGACAATTACACACGTAACGAATACTGAAGCTAAACCTTTCACTCTCTATGAACATGAACTATTTTCTTTTCATGTTTTATGTCAATAGTTTTTATGAAAATATTGAACAATTGACAGTCTAACATATAGTATATATTTTTGTTATTTTCTTTAGCTTTACTTTATTGAATTAGTAAATGCTTTTTTAATGTACATTGTATATTTTGTTAGTTTTTATTAGCTATTGTTTTATACGCAGTGTATGTGTCCTTTTATTTTTATAAATTTTTGAATTTCATTACTTAAAAATATACATGTGGCAACAAACTATATATTTATTCTACTTTTCTTGAGTTGGTATTAAATTCCATGTACTTTTTCTATTTAATAATAATAGATATTTTAATAAAAATTCTATTAGAATTTTTTGTTTAACGGGAATAGTTATATTTATGTTGTTTACAATTCAACGTGCATTATTTTTAAAATTTGTAACATTGTCTTGGCATGCTTTTGCAATGATAATATTATAATTTATATATTAGAGTGAAACCATGTTGTTGAAAGTTTGCAATGCATTTGGATAAGTTTTTTTTGTAAAGTCCTGAAAACTCTGGGCAAATTTTTAGCATTTAATAATGTTATATATTCCATTATAATATTATTAGTGCATTCATAGCGAGATCATAGTGAGACATTGTGGTTATTGTGGAGACGTATGACATATCGGATTAGTTCCATTAAATATGCTAAGTATTGAACTAGTATTTAGATACCCATTAGTGAGTTGCGAGTTCTTGTGAGTTATATGTGCAGATATATGTATATTGCATTAGAGTATAAATGCATATTGGCGAGTTGTATTGTGAGTGACATTGGTGAGTAAATTGTAAGTATTGCTATTGTGATACGTGAGAAATTGTGTGAGTGAATGTGAGCGTGAGATTTGTGAGACTTGTGAGTTTGTAAGAATTGTAAGTCGATGTGGGTTTGGGCAAGTATTGGAATTGAGTATGTTGACGAGTGTGAGAATGTGTAAATTGGTGTGGGACCTTAGCGCGAGAGTCGTAGTTAAAATGGTCGTGGGAGAGCCTTGGAAATTCTGCATTTTCAGTGAGGATATGAAATCTGGGTTTGCCGTTCAAACGGTAAGTCCATGCCGTTCGAACGGTACCCAGATGCAGTTCGAACGGTAGTCATAGAAGGACCCAAAATTTCTTTTTTAGACTTAAGTCGCGTGGGTGTGTTTTAATCCTCATTTTCCAGTTAGCATCAATGAGAGAGAAAATGAGTGAAAAAAATATTAGGGCTTGGTAGATCATCTAGCTCGGGGGTTCGAATTTGGAAACTAGTAGCATATTCGGACTCCCCAGCACCTAAGTTTCGTATTGACGTAAGTTTTTGTTCCTATCTCATTCCTTTCTCCATACCTAGGTTTCTGTGCTAGGTCCGAATGTTGAAATAAAGTTGATGATCATACTCCTTATGATTTATATACCATTTTTGACTATAGACTTATAATGATTCGTTATCGTTTGATAGATCAAACTCGAGGCCAAGAGAGGTGAATTTGAGAGTTTTTGACGAGAGCTTGTGAGAAGCATCGTAGCATGCCATGAGGTACGGGTAATTTATAAAATAGGAATATATGTATGAGTTTGGGGGAGTTCCTAATTGTGTAATTAGGATAAAATTAAATGGTTTTTTGTGAGTAATATTTATATAAATTTCTATGAGTTAGAATTAATATAAATAAGATAAAGGCATGTAGTGTGGGATTTATATGGAATTTATATAGAAACATATTTATTTCATGATAGTGAGGATTAATATATTTATGTGAGATAATATGAAATTTATATTCGAGACGTATTTATTTTATGGTGGTAAAATTTGGCATATTTACGTGGGACTACATGAAATTTATATTTAAGACGTATTTATTTCATGATTGTGAGATTTGATATATTTATGTGGGACTACATGAAATTTATATTCGAGATATATTAATTTCATGATAGTAAACATTGACATTTACATGTTAAAAAGTGGGTTTTGTGAAAATTCAAAGTGAATAAACTATTGAATTAAAAAAATAGTATTTAAAGTAAGTAATTAATATTTTTGCGTGAGTTGCATTACATTGTAGGTTTGAGTCATTTTATATTTCTTTTCGAGACTGTGTCGATTTTTCATACAGTAAGCAAAAGTAAAGAGAGGGTTTAGCGCCCTACAATGAAAATCGAGAAATCTGACCATTGATACACTATAATCTTGCCAACAGTGGGAATGTGGGTGACAGATTATAATATAGGGTCTACGAGGTAGTCCTATGGTTTTTTTTATAAATAGTGACACATTTGTCTCAACTTTTATAATGAGACGTGGGTTGCAAGTGTTTGTGTATGTGTGTGTGTGAGTTCATGTGTACATTCGTGGGTTTGGATTGTGTCGACATTGTATTGCATTTTATTATATTCCCATCGTATAGATATTACACTTGCAGGCACTGTATAACATCACATATTTCATCTTATTTTGGAGACTAACTCGTACATATCATTTTCTACTTTTGTAGACACTTATACTATTGGTGTCGAGGCTAGCGTGCATACCATTGAGGGTGATTGATCCTTATGTATATATTTCCTTTTGGACAGATGTATTCTGTATTTTATTTTTGATGTATCAACCTTATTCATGTTGTAACTTAGCGAGATGTGTTTATTTATTACATTAGTGGGATTATGCAAACAAAATGTATATTTTGTGTTCGAGGAGCTTGTGTATTTCATTCCGTTGTTGAGATACCATATTTGGAATAAGAACGAAATGTAATATACCTTATAAGTATTGGAGCATGTAACTCATATTGTATTTTGTAAACATGAAGTTTACTTTTATTATTACCAGGTTGGTATCTTTTTTAGATGCACTCTGATGGATGATTATATTTATGCGATTATATTATAGAATGTGAGATTAGCAAGTGGCGGTGTAAGTGTGTATTCCCCATTTTTATTTTCAAAACCAAATAAAGTGTTTTATTCTCTTTTATCTAAAAAGAAAATACACTCACCCTCCAAGACTTTTAACAGGTTTGGGGCTTATTTTGAGTTTTCTAGGAAAATTGGGGTGTGACATTTTTATTTTTCATTATTTTTAAGTTCTTTTTACAAGTTTTTATAATTAGATATTGTTTAGTTTAAATTAGTTTTCAAGAGGGTATGTCCTTTTATATATATATATATATATATATGCTCACTTTTGTTTTTTTCTTTTTCTTTTCCTTTTCCTTTAGCCTTATTCTTATTCCATTAGTCAAATTCTAGTACACATTTTATGCGCCTTTTATTTTTTATTATTTTTTTAAAAATGTCGATGACTAAGAGTGTATAAATTGTAATAATACAAGTACTGCACCTTTATTTATTTTTTATTATTTTTAAAATGTCGATGACTAAGAGTATATAAATTGTAATAATACGAAGTACCGCTTGGTGCAAAAATAATGTATATCTTTGTATTAGAATGTAGTAGCGAATTTTTTCAACAAAAATCAAAGAAAGATAGGCCCATATCACCATTTATATATAGTTAAGACATAATAGAAGTAGTAAAAATAAGTAAAATGAAAGAGCTAACGATATGAACGTGCCTGTAGAAGCATATGCAGAATTTATTGAAAGCTAACATGTAAAAGAGACCATAAAACAATCTAACGTAAAAATATGCCATCAGTGTCAATGGAGGGAGAAGATCATAACAAAAATGTTAATGGAGAAACAAAAAGGAGATAAATAATGGTAATGATAGCTATGGATCTTTGGAGAAAAAGCAAATTTAATTATTCATGGAGAGAAGTAATTTTCATGTAATTGGAGCGTTTTGTCTCGTTTTACATTTTTCAATCATAAATATTAGGATTGGAAATGACATTAACATATATAGTTAATAAGATGTAGTTAATATTTTCCATTTTTATTTTCAATTTTATCGCGTTGAAATTGTCATTTGATAGTTATGTATCCAATGATCTTCCATTTGTTACCACATGCGTTTAACCTTTGCCTTTTGATTTTTTTCTAATTAATTTTTATTGGTGATAATTGAGATTTTATATTTGTCAAATATAGGAAACGCAATTTGGTATTGTCCATTTTTAGTTTGTTGTTATATATAATATGATATGATGCATACATTTCTTAGTAAGTATATCTACTTGTGAAGATCAAGAGTTGTGCTTCTTTAACTTCTATACGGTTTTGGATACCACATGCAATAATATGCATTTATTATATTAATAATTAATTAGTTAGCCTATGTATGCCTACATTTTGAACTCATCACATTAATTAATGTATAATTTATGTTCCATACATGCATTTATCTTCCATATTTTTATTAAATTAATTGTTAATTAATAATAATAATTGATAAAATCATATGCTATTCATATGGAGTATCACTTGAAACAATATCATGCGGAGATGCCGCTTTTAACTTTTTGAATTTCATTAGTAAAATATATATATATATAACAACAAACTATATATTTACTTTACTTCTTTTCTTTGAGTTGGCATTAAATTCTATGTACCTTTTCTATTTAGTATTAGATATTTCAATAAAAATTCTATTAGAATTTTTTGTTTAACGGAAATAGTTATATTTATGTTGTTTACAATTCAACATGTATTGTTTTTAGAATTTGTAACACTGTCTTGACATTTTTTCGCAATGATAATATTATAATTTATATATTAAAGTGAAACTATGTTGTTGAAAGCTTGCAATGCATATGGATTAGTTTTTTATTTTTCATTATTTGTAAGTTCTTTTTAGAAGTTTTTATAATTAGATATTGTTTAGTTTATATTAGTTTTCATGAGGGTATATGTCTTTTTTTTTAATGCTTACTTCTTCTTCTTCTTCTTTTTTTCCCCCTTTTTTCCTTTAGCCTTATTCTTATTCTATAAATCAAATTCTTATACAATTTTTTCGTGCCTTTCTTTTTTTATATTATTTTTTTAATTTCGATGACTAAGAGTGTATAAATGATAACAATACGAAGTACATCTTCGTGCAAAAATAATGTAGATCTTTGTATTCAAATGCAATAGGTAACTATTTCAACAAAAACCAAAGATAGATAGGCCCATGTCACCATTTATATATAGTTGAGAATAATTAAAGCAATTAAAAATAAGTAAAATCAAAGAGCTAACAATATGAACATGCCTGTAAAAGCATCTGCAGAAGTTATTGAAAGCTAACATGCATAAAACAATGTGAAAATATGACATCACTGTCATTGGAGGAAGAGGATTATAATAAAAATATTAATGGAGAAACAAAAAGGAGATAAACAAATGGTAATGATAACTATGATACGTGAAGAAAAAACAAATTTAATTATTTAAGGAGAAGTAATTTTCACGGAGGTTCGTCTTTTTTTACATGTTCCAATCATAAAATATTAGAATTGGATAAGACATAAACACATGTAGTTAATGTTTTCTGTTTTTATCTTCAATTTTTACTACCATGCTGAAATTGTCATTTGATAGTTATGCATCCAATGATCGTCTATTTGTTGACCATGTGCATTTAATATATGCCTTTTAATTTTCTTGTAATTATTGGTTGATAATTGAGATTTTATATTTGTCAAAAACAGGAAACACAATTTGATATTGTCCCTTTTTAGTTTGTTGTGATATATGATACGATATTATGTGTATATCTTTTTTATTAAGTATACCTACTTGTGATGATAAAGAGTTATGCTTCAGTAACTTCTACACCGTTTTGGATACCACGTGAAATAATATACATTATATATATTAATTAATTAATTAATTAGCATATATATGCATACATTTTCAACTCATCATATTGATTCATGTATAAGTTATGTTCCATACATGCATGCATCTTCTAAATTTTTATTAAATTAATAGTTAATTAATAATAATTGATAGTATTACATATGTATATTGTATATGATATGATATATATATCCAAAAGTGATAAAAGATGGGTGGAGATGGCAATGGATGATTCCTTCAAGAAGGCGGGGGCTATTCCGTTCCAGTGGGAGATCCGACCCGGTGTCCCCAAGCTCCAACAATCTGTACCGCAATCCACCTCGCCATCTCATCATCTCTGCCGTTCGTTACTCCAACATCACCAACAGAAACAGAAACCAAACGATCACGCTGGTTCATCTCGTCCCCTGCTAAAGCTCAAACCACCGCCAGCTGGGTTCAGTTTTCCAACCCCGGAGCCCAAGCCCCGAGTTCGCTCATCCCAGTCTCCTCCAAGAACTAGGACGGGTCTTCACTGGGTTGATCCGGCATTTATGGCCCGTCTAGATATTGTTGAATCCGGGTGCTTTACAAGTTCATTGCTAAAGCACAAGGGTGCTAAGAAGAGGAATACAAGGTCTAAATCCAAATCTGACACGGAACCTGATTATGGGTACAATCTTGAGGCGTTGTCGAGGTCGTCTGAGTCAACTCGGAAATCAATCTCTCCGTTCAGCGACTAGCCATTGTTGTTGCCTTTTTCATCATACCAATCGTCCCCTTGCTTATTTAGTTATCATTCAATTATTTATGTATCTAGAGCGTTAAGTATATTTTCTTATCTTGATTTAGTTCTGATGAAGTATTTATTTGCAAGTTTTTGGTCAACATTACTAACTAATAACAAATTCATAGTAGCCTTCTCTACGAAAAAAATAACAAGGACTCATAATGTAGGCTCCGGAGAGTTATTAACTACTACTATTATATGATAGATATCAAAACTTTTTATTCCTGGTAAAAAATTATTACCCGTGACTTTTGGCTACAAGGCGAAGTCCAATTATTTATTTTTATTAACGGTATACATAGAAATTTAGAGAGATGAGGTCAATACGAAACCTGAAATATTTCTATAAAAATTTGGGAGGTTAGTGGAACCATGATCCTCCCTCTTTTTAGTCCGCCAATGTATCTCCAAATTTAGGCATACGTGCCTTGCCTTGTCGCATCGTCACAATGTAGAATTGAAACTGGCGTGTGATTAGTTATCATAGATTGCTATTAAATCACAAATCTCAAAATCGATAATCTAGCTCCGGAACACATACTATAGAAAAAGGAGTACATTCATAACTTATTGATTCCGCTTATAAATGATCTGCTTATGCCTTTTGGATGATCTTTTGGGCATTCGCATAGCAAGGTATCCTCAGTCGGGAAATGGCTTATATTCACATGCACGTTGGCACGCCGAACTACAAGAATTGCCCATGCAGTTGCGATTATTATTCTGGCAAAGACCCACGCTTTCAACCACCACTGGAGACAAGAAATCTTCCAACAAAGAAACTTTTCCCCCCCAAAATAGACGCTTAATATAAGTGGAATTCAATTCCAAACTAGAAAGTACAGTGCGTTTTTGGAAATTCGAAAATAGAAATTTGCAACATTTCTTGGTGGCTTGATTCGCTAATGTTAGTAAATGTTGTTCATATAGAATCGTATTCTGTCGTGTTCTAAATAAAGATTGGTTCCAGAAATTCAATCAAAACAATACAACAAAATTAATTCAATGTAATAAAAATGAACTTATTATTTATTCGAACAAAACACAAATGAATATGGATGTAGTCCCGGACGAGTTTAGAAAAATGTATTTATCCCCTTAGATCTAATTTGTCCGCCACAAGTCACTTCTGGCCTGTTATGAGCAAAGGACTCCCAAGTTACAATGCTTGAACCCACACACCGAAGGGAGTTGCAATCAATATGCTCGACGGACCTTTCGCCGCACTAGTACTCTCTACGACTCACTATATGATTATGAGAGTGCTTGTTAGTATAAAAAGTGTGCTCTACAATGTAGTGCTTTGCTCTCTTGGTTTTAAAAAAAAAAAAAATTCCATTTTTTGTCATGCTTAAAATGAGAAAATGAGTTGCTTGTTTATAGGTTTAAGTCACCCATGTCAAGAGTCACCAATGCACCATGTTGGGAAAATGTATATACATGTATTCACAAAATGTACACATTCATACATAATACATACATGGCATAATTGGTTCCAATGTATGTCTATAATTTACATGTTTGCATACATGTATGTACATAACCATGAATGTACATTTAATCACCAAAATATATGAACACACATGCACCAATTCCATGTGCATCCAAGCATTCATGTATGTTCATGTGATATATTCAAGCACAAACATATACATACACATTTATATATCTTAGTACATACATGGCATACACATACGGTTTATACACCTGTGACAAGGAAGAATCAAACGCGCCATTCAGGATCCATTATGTTTTCCCCAACGAGTCATGAGGGCCCATTATATCTATATGTGATTAGTATGCAAAATTGAGGTAACAACGTATGATGCGATATGAGAATAAGCGATGTGGTATAACGTTATGGCGTGACAATGAATATATGATATAACTAAGTAAGATATGACAAAACAAATAAGGCAATAAGTTTTCTTTTCTGATAAGATATGTTTTTGAATTATGTTATGATACGTCATTTTCATACTTATATTATGAGTTTTGTTTTGAATCAATAAGTATACTACCTTTACTCAGGAAATACCCTAACCATCTGCTATGTTTCTTTGTTTGGAAACCTAGCAGATAATGGATTTGGTGTTCAGACTGCCATCATCACACAACAACTGAGAATTAGCGGAGGTAGTGAGAGAGAGTAGCTAGAAGATAGCTTATGCATTTGGTGATGAAGAATCGGGCCTAATCGACCAATATATATTTACTACTCTGAGTGTGATAGGAAAGTGTAAGTTGTTTAAGGTTTCAATGTACATCAGTAAGTAGGTGAGTTTGTAGGAGAGTCCCTTGTAGTTGTATTTTCTTAAGCAAAACCTGTAGTAATTTTTTAAAACCTTTTATGTGAAAAGCAAGTAATTAGTTAAATTTTCTTTTATAATTATGGAGATTTGTTACATCTAGATTACGTGCCGAGTCGCTCAGGATCTAGGGCATACCAATGCTACCTTTCGGTAGAGGTCAAACATAGAGCCTATTGGGCCATTTGACAATGCAACGAGTCGTTGACCGCATCGGGGGAAAACCAAAAAACTCAATCTTGTCGAGCCAGAGGAGCTATGGAACAATGCATATGAGAACGCCAAGGTGAGGGAAGATTGAGATATTAGGATGGGGTAATGGTGGAGGAGTGTAATTGTGAAGGAAGAGTTATGTAGGTATATTGTGAAGTTAATATGGTGAAAGAGCTGGTAGTTGTATTAGTTGGTTATAATGGGTATTTATTTGGGAAAGTATGTATGATTAGCTTTGAATGGAGATAGCACATGAGCTGAACCTTGGTGGTAGATAATTGGGGGCGAGATAGGGATCAAATGTGATGAAATATGATAAGGTGGTGCTGAATATGGATAATTAGTGTGAAGTGGAGGAATGTTGGCAGTTTGGCTGAAATGTAGTTGATGGCTAGGACTAGGGGTGAAGTAGGTGGTAGGGATGAAAGTATAAGGAGGTATGGTGGTAGTGGTGTTTGAGGGTTGTCAAATGGTAATGTTTAATTTTTGAGTCGTAGTATGTGAGGAATTTTCCTCTTGCAGTCCTTCCTCTCCCTGCACTTAGCTAGATCTAGGTGTATTACTGAATTTGTAGGTTTATGGCCTGAATTTGTAATTCATTAAGCTTCCATCCCTCTCCTTCCATTTTGCTATAATTTTGGAATTGTTGTCGTATAGCTTGTTGATGCTCCTGCATGCGTTCACATTATGTTTGTTGAAATGTTTCTAATGTGGATTGTAGAGCTACTATCAAACTCATCTCCCATGTGGGACTATGATCTCGTCTTCATTACACCCAGATGGAAGAGTTGCTCTGATACCACTTTTAACAATTCACAAAAGATTAGGGAAATTATTGTGAAGAGTTTAATTTTCATCCACCATTAGTGTAGGGAATCCATACACCACCATCCTTGGATGAAAAAAACACTATAAATGCACATGTGTCATTCACTCAAACTCGACATCGTATGAAAATCCATAAACTGTCGATGGGTTAAAATTAAATACTTGTTGTGAATTACTAAATCAATCACAGAACTCAAGTGTTTTCTATGGCAATTATCCCTATATAAATCAAAGGAACGATTACAGAGATGGAAAGGAAATCACAAACCCTAATTAGAAAATTGGAAATTACAGGAAGAAGATAATGAAAGATAAAAGCCGGCTTAGTTTCTGCATAACCCTAATTAAGCTCCTCAAGTACTTATTTATATCTAATTGAAGTGTTCTCGTTGCAGGGAATCTTTTCTGTAGGGACACACTTAACATTTTGATTGGAGGAATTCCCTGTGATGATCACATAGCAGAGCACAGAGTTATCACCCAATGATGTGGCTCCTTGTTTAGTCGGCAAGCCCCCTTGTGTTAGAAACCCTAACTTGGCTTGGTTGCATCTAGGTTTTCTCGATCTATAATGGCAATTTGCCCGACTAGATTTGAGCTATGGTCATCTTTGACATCGCCCTGAGCTATGGAAGCGAATCAGCCTCACAAAACTGCAATGCCCAAATAATATAGTTGATAAGCCCGACTCAATCTACCAATAAAAACTGTTAGTCTCATGCAACCTTATGTGTCAGCTATAATGTTTATGCGCACCGAATTAAAAAAATTATTCATAACAACAGGTGAAGTGAACCAGGTTCCCCAATCACACCCACTGAATCTGCTATATCCACTTTGCAGTTCGGTTAAAACATCAACAATTAATAGTTGGTAATAATTTAATTGTCAGCGCATGTTATTCTTTGACTAATCCTCTGAAGTTTTTTAACATACAACTTTCACCCACTTTCTCAACAAATACATGTATGAACAAGTCAGCAACTAAACGACGCACTTCTCTTAAATATGAATTTTACATCATCTTCTTATCTGGATATGTGTATATACATTACATACATCATCTTCTACATACATACATTACAATGAGGAAGTCATTAGTACAAGCATACAACATACCACGCAAAAATTTTACCATCTTACAATAATCCCTCACTACTTAGCGACCACACTGAACCTTATCCGAGGCCGTACCCATTAGCACATCATGGTTCGGAAAATTACTAAGCCAATGACAATCCTCAAAAGCACACTCCATACCATCACTCGGCCCTGCCACATCCTTGGGTTTCAGAAAAGCGGGGCCCCATGTCGGGGTCCCATTCTCATATGAGCTATGTGTCATTCTCCTAACTCCACGACCGTCCGTTCCAATAACGAATATATCCCCGTAAGGTTGATATTGATGTGGGGTTGAAATAGGCTCCGCTGACACTGCTGCATAGTCTGATGTAAACACGACGCGTTTCCCATCCGGGCTAAACCACGGGTGATTTGTCCGCCCACCAATTCCACTGTGGACCAGCTTCTTAAGCCCTGTCCCATTCGGATGAATCATAAATATCTCAAAACTACCCGAGCCTGGATTGTCCCGGTCGGAGGCAAATGCAATCCATTCGCCATCTGGCCCCCAATTGCACATCGTGTCGGTCCACGGGCCGTCGGTGAGCCGGTAGAGCCCTCCTCTCTCCCCATCCACGGCCTCCATTACATACAAGTTTTTATAACCTGACCGACCAGAACGGAAAACGACCCATTTTCCATCGGGAGAAGGAGATGGGAACGCATTATTTTCTCCTCCAATGGTCAGCCTTTTGATACCTGAGTTATCTTCATCATCGATATTAACAGAGATTATGTCTACCTTAGTGCTCTCAGCTGCGAATGTAGGTCCCACGCTAGTGTACACCACTCCCTCTCTTTTTGGGTCCCAGGCTGTGGAGAAGGTGGTTCCATAAACAACCCGTCTCAAGCCCGACCCATCCCGGTTCATCACGTATAGGCCAGAATTTTTGTCTCTTGCAAGGGCCACAAAAGCTATACGATCACCTGTAGGTGAAAAAGAAGGGAATGAGCCGTAGATCCGAAACAACGACACCTCAGGGGTTGGGCTTCGGACATTCTCGAGCAACAACCGGCTATTTTCCCTTCCAATTTCAATTCCTCTGCATTTATGGTACCCGATTTTGGTTGAATCGGGCGAAACAAACGGGTTATAATGATGCATTTGCGGAGAGATGCGTCGAGTAACTTGAATAAATTCTTCCTTCTCGACATCGTAGAGCTCGATGTGGCGATATGCCGAATCAGGCCGTCTAGTCGCTACGGCTATGAAGCTCTTGTTAGCCACCGAAGCAGCCGGCGTGAATGCATGGACACCCGGGGGAGTGACTCGCTGAACCAGCACCCTCGAACCGCCCACACCACTATCCGGAAGAATCGCCTTGTAAGCGCTCCACCACCCATCGTCCCCCCTCCGGTGGAAATACAGCGTAAACTCGTCCGCCCAGCTCGGCCACCCGCCGTGCTCAGCCACCTTAACCCGATGCGACCCGTCCTTCGTCCTAAACATGTATATATCCGTATCAAGCTCGTCGACCTCCCCGCCCCACCCCTTCTCCCCCAAGGAAGCCACTGCGGTCCACTTTCCAGATGGCGACGTGGCGGGGCTAAAATCTGCCACGCCGTGAGGTGTCAGCCTGCGGGTCGACCCAGTAGACAACCGAGTGGAGTAAACCGCGGCCCAGCTGGACCGCTGCTGTCTCACCTCTTGGTGAGTCGAGACGTAGACCAAGTAATCCCCTACCAAACTCGGCTTGTCCTTCATCGAAACTCGTCCGTCCGATCGGCCATCGCCGATCAGACGGACCTGATTTCTGGCCGGAATTTCGAGGATCGATCTCTTGCCAAAATCAGGGGTAATTTGGTCATTGATTGTGTCTAGGTAGATGCTGGAGGAGCCGTTACGTTCGGTGACGTAGACGACGTGGAGATAACGGGGGTTGAGATGTGGGGAAGGGAGAGTGGGGAAGTGGCCGTTGTAGTTGACGGAGGTGCCGTCGGT
>MKEJ01057805.1:0-17701 GCA_001753735.1 Embelia ribes
ATTGTAGTTAAAAAGATTGACAATATTTCAATGACACATTAAATTAAATTAAGATAAGTAAAAATAGTTTAAAAAATTGTTAGAACTAAAATCGGAATCACTTATTATGGTTATGAAAATTGATAACTTTCCAATGATACTTTAAGTTGAACTAAAGTAAATCATATACATCCGTAACTTTTTAATTATTTTACCCGGTTAATATTGATAAAATGGTTTTAATTTAAAAAGTATGTTCATTTGAGGTAACTTAGGAAACATTAAAATGTAATTGTGGAGTTCGACAAACTCCCGCTATCACGTTTAATGAAAATCAACCGATAAATATACCTTTGTGACTTTATAGAATTAAATCAACTCAAACTTGGTATATGAAATGCATGAGGTGGAAATTAATTTATTAAATTCCCTGATAAAGGCAATATCTCATTATTATTATTTTTCAATCGTTTTCATATTTTTGTTGTAATTCTTATAATTGAACTTTAGTTTAAAATACAAATCGCTCATGTAATGGGAATGCCAATGAGAATTTAGGTGTATGTATAATTTAGTATAAAGTTTGATAAAAATCACAAAAATATAAAAAGATTGGTTAATTCATTTGTGCTTAATATTCTCGTTATACCATAAAAATCTTCGAGATATCGATATTCGAGTTCATTTATCGAGAAAACCACATTGTACCCTAGTGCATTGCTAGGATAACAATTTGTACGTCTGTGGCATAGTCATAAATGATTTGGCAACTCTGGTTGTGTCTATCACTTGTGGTTTTTGCCAAGGTGACATGTACAAAATGGAGGATTGCTATCAAATTGCTGTTAAATTTGCACGTTTGTGGCACAATCATAAATGAATTGGCAACTTCGGTTGTGCTATCAAATTGCTGTCACGAAGGATGCACACTACATGCAAATCCAATATGCCCAATACATTCAATAGAAAACCAAAGGGAATCGCTTTGTGCAAACATACATATCCATTATCATATACTATATATTTATTATGTTAATTCTAAAATAATACCCAAAATAACTTTAAAAATAAGACATTTGTCCATCATTTACAATGAACTTAAACTTCAAATCAAATGAGACACATAGTCAATCTTGTTTCATGTAGGATGAATGTTGTACAAACTGTTGATGGAAAGAAATTAGCTGCAAAGTTATCGGAGAAAGGGTTCTATCGATATGTTGATTTCACTGAATGTTGAGTTTTGCTTCTCCTACGAAGGTTTAGGGTTTAATATTATTATTATTGTTATTATTATTATTATTATTATTATTATGTGTTTTACTGTGTGGGTGAGAGAGATAGAGAGAGAGATGCAGGAGGCGGTTGAAGGCTAATAGAAGAAGCGATGAGTAAATTAGGTCTTTAAAGTTTAAATCTTTTACTGAATTGGGAATAATTATCTCATTATATATATATATATATATATATATATTTAAATACATATAATATATTTATGAAATGTGAATTGGGTTATTTTGATTAGGGAAAAAAATAAGATTTTGGTATTTCGTGATGATGGTTGCAATTGGATACTTTTTATTTGTATTTTTTTATGATGATTTAAATTCGCAATCTGATTTGATGGATTTTTAGATTGGTTAAAATTTTCTGAATTTGAGTTCGAAATTTAGGGCTTATTGATTTATTCAATTTCAGAATAAATTAAATTTTATCTGATTTAGAGCTTTAAAATTCAGGGCTTTTCGATGTCTATAGTTACTCATAATTTTTGTCAAAAAAATATTTTATGAGCAAGAAAAAGACGAGTAAAAATATTTTATTTATATGTATCCTTATATAATATTATATATTTTTATGAGCATGAATAATTTTTTTTTAATCTCTATCGCTAATTTCAATTTGGAAAGAAAAAATATGTACTTATATATACCTATCTTTAGTTAAATTTTACATTTTATTTTAGACCCTATATTTAATATCATACTTTTTTTGGAGCAAGTATAAAAATATTTTACTTACATCTTTGTGTGTTGTTTAATTGTAATTTGATAAAGACCAAATAAAATCAAGTTCATATCAGATTAAATTTAATTGTAATCTTAACTGCAAATATATGTGTTATTTAAAATATAAGACAAAAAGTGTAACAATTGAAATTGCAGGAGGCAAAATATAACTTTCAATTGAAATTACAGGAGGCAAAATATAACTTATCTTCATTATATATATGTTATTTAAAATATGAGACAGAAATATTTAAAATTAAAACTAGATTGGCCAAATAGAATTTATATTGATTACAAATATGTGTTATATTTAAAATATGTGTTTAAAAGTGTACAAATTTGAAAATAGAGGAGTCAAATAGAAGTACTAACAAAAAATATTTTTTGGAAATCACAAATCACCTCTGAACAGAATCCATAAAGGAAGTGCAAACTTTACAATTTTCAGACATAATAGAATATCAATTGGTTTTTTTTTTTTTTTTGATGTATCAGTCGGATTGGTGTACAAAAGATTAATTTGTCTTATTTAAAATGAAGAATGAGAGGGACTCACTTTTTTCTAATTTTCAATTACCAGGATTGTGATAAATATTCCGGAAGGGAATGGTCCCCCAGAAGGTACGCACGATATATCGTTTTTTTCCCAATATTGTTAAATATTTTAAAAATTAAGGTCTTGTCCATGACT
This sequence comes from Embelia ribes, assembly GCA_001753735.1. Lineage (NCBI taxonomy): Eukaryota > Viridiplantae > Streptophyta > Magnoliopsida > Ericales > Primulaceae > Embelia > Embelia ribes. The sequence continues at coordinate 2,680 of MKEJ01057805.1, forward strand.
TTATCTATAGTTTTTTTTTCTCAAAAGATTATCTACAGTATTATTTGGTATTAGTCATCTCAAAAGATTGTCCACAGTATAAATTTGGCAAGTCATTCTAATTGTGTCGAAAATGGTACAAGTCATCTCAAAAGATTGTCTACAGTGTAAATTTGGCAAGTCATTCTAATTGTGTCGAAAATGGTACAAGTCATCTCAAAAGATTGTCTACAGTGTAAATTTGGCAAGTCATTCTAATTGTGTTAAAAATAAATTTGATTGTGGCAAATAAATTATTTTGGGTTTAATTAGTTATTACGTTGTTATAATGTATGAGCTAAATCTGAGTTGGGTTTGATAATCAACACAACCTTGTAAGATCCAAAATAATTTTTCTTTCTAGAAAAATATTTAGAAATATAATTTTAGAAAATTTTTAGAATTGAATATATTTCTAGAGAAATGGTAGAAAATATTTAGAAAGAAAAAATCTAGATATTTTGCAAGAAAGGTACAACGAAACGAACCCTATATCTCCGTTCACAGTTTACAATGGTTATGTGTTTGTTTTCTTTCTTATCTTTACTATTGAAAATTTGAAAATGAACTGATACCCCTCTTATTGTTTATTACAAATCAAGTGGGGGTTGACTTTCAAAACCCGCTGGTATATATAGATTCTGACGAGTATTAGGCTTTAATATGGATAATTGATATGAATTTTAAAAAAAATTGCTAATCTTGCAGGAAGTTAAATATAGCAAATTTAAGCTTTTTGCAGAAGTCTTGGAGTAAAGGATTGGATGGACAGAACTTCATAAACCCTGTTAAAATTTTTCACAAACAAGAGATAAGGGGTGCCTAATTTTCTTCCAAACTTGGACATTCCTTGATTTTCGAGAAGAGATGGGTTTTCAGCATTTGGTATGGTATTGTCGCCCGGTTGAAGATGGGGTTTGGGCCAAAGTAAGTGATAGTACTTTCGGTTCCTATACTCCTTGTGGAACTGATTCGCTTGTTATTGGTATCTCCTATTTGGTTCTTTCGGGATTGTGCTTGTATCGAATTTGGTTGATTAAGAAGGATCTTAAAGTCCGGAGATACTGCCTTCGATCGAAGTTCTATAATTATTTGTTGGGTTTCTTGGCTGGTTATTGTACTGCTGAGCCTCTATTCAGATTGGTGATGGGGATTTCGAATTTCAATTTAGATGGACAAAATGGACTGGCTCCCTTTGAGGTGTGCTTTTTAGAGATTTTTATTACAATTGTCAACTGTGTTACTAGCATTGCACTAGTTTCGTGTTCCATTATACATTTTTCTTAATTTCAATCTCACCGTTAGTTGATAAATTTTTCATTAATTAAAACCTGTGTTTCCTACAGATCGTTTCCCTGATCATTGAGACTCTTGCTTGGTTCTCCATGTTGGTAATGATTGGTGTAGAAAATAGAATATATATTAAAGAGTTCAGGTGGTATGTTCGGTTTGGAGTGGTTTATGTTCTGGTGGCTGAAGCTGTTATATTCAATCTCATACTGTCTGTGGCGGAGTATTATTCTAGGTCAGTTTTCAATTTGTGATATTAAGTAATATCTTAAAGGTAGACTCTTTTTTATCGGTAGGTAATAATATGTCAACGTATATAGGATTGGGATATCGACATATTTGTCATAATTCCATCTTTACTCAATTTCTTACTAATGTTTTTGAATGTGAAAATTTTTGAAAAGAATATTGGCAATTTAAGGATGAATAATGTGGAAATTTTGATGAGATACCAAAAGAATATGTCTTGTGCATTGCTTCAATCTTGTTTTAAAGAATCATGAGCGTTGCATACTCATATGCAATCGTATTTGTTTGAGCAGAACTGTGCTGTATCTATATATCGCTAAACTTCTCGTACAGGTTAGTTCATTTATTGTCTCTACATTGATCTCTCTTGTCAGAAGTTTCTATTGAATTTGCTACATAGGATACTGATTGACAGATAGACCAACTGACATTTGATGTTTTCTATTAACATAATTCTATCTAGCTGGTAATAAAGCCTCTTATCTTTCACCCTGTCAACTCCTTTTAGTTCTTTTAAATTTTGGATCTAGCAATCATTGTTTACGTCTATATATATAACCAAATTATAGCTCATTTCAGAGTCAGTGTTTATGCAGGTCTCTTTCGGCATTGTGGTTCTTGTATATGTTCCTAATTTGGATCCTTATCCTGGTTACATCCCATTATGGAATGAGTCTGTAGATGACGACGAGTATGAAGCACTTCTAGGAGGAGAGCATATTTGTCCCGAGAGGAATGCCAGCATATTCTCCAGTTAGTAGTTTTTCTCTAATGATATCTAGTAACACCAAAAAAATTGAGATGGCTTTACATGCAAAGAGAATCATCATTCTTCAATGGAATAGAACTGCTCGAGTAAATTAGCGTAATAGCGTGTTGTGTGAATGATTAAATGGTTGTCAATAACTTTGCTTTCTGTTTTTCTAGGGATATGTTTTTGGTGGATGACCCCACTGATGCGACAGGGCTACAAAAGACCCATCACCGAGAAAGATGTCTGGAAGCTGGACACTTGGGATCATACCGAGACACTAATTAAAAAGTTGGCAGTTGTTTTACTTTCTATTTGCTTTTTTCATGCTCAATATGGTTCCTGCCCAATCAATTTCTTAAATTTTTTCATCTTTTCAGGTTCCAGCTTTGTTGGGCTAAAGAATCGCAAAAGTCAAAGCCCTGGCTTTTACGTGCCTTAAATTCTAGCCTCGGTGGGAGGTACTATTTGACAAAGCTTAAGCTATTAGGGAGAGGTTCATTATATTATTTATTAACTTCAACATGCCCCTTTATTTGTGACATTTTTGAGCTAACAAGTCCAAATCAATTTTTAATTTGGTAGCTTTGAGACTTGAATTTACGACCTCTGTCTGCTCTGATAATATGTTAGGTGTATGCTACCTTCTTCCCTAAAATCTTAAGCTGTTAGAGAGAGGCTCATTATTTTGTTTATTAACTTCAACACTGACAAGTTACACACTAATTTCATTGGACTTTTTCCTTCAGGTTCTGGTTTGGAGGCCTTTTCAAGGTAATGAAGCCACCCTTCTGAAATTCTCTTTGCGTAATGTTAATGTTTTAGTTAGGAAAGGAAAACATTTGTTCTTCAGGACTTAAAATAACGACAACAGCATTTTTACTGCACATGGTTAGGGTGATGAGTTTACCATGAACATGGTTCGTCTTTACTCTTTTATGCATCAACACGCTTGGTGTTGTTTCGGAAAATGTGTTGATGAAGAAAAGGTCATATGGGTTTATTGTTAACTTGATTGTTATTGGGCTTTACTTCTTGTTTATGCCTTAAAGGCAAATCTTTTTAAAAGATTTTAACATCTTTCTGCCCCTGACCTCTGATCTTTGTTATCTTTCATTGATGATCGTACAGATTGGCAATGATCTTTCTCAATTTGTGGGGCCTACTTTATTGAGCCGTCTCTTGAAGGTTAGCATCACGCTCTGAAGCACTAACTCCACCCTTGCGTTGAGCTATTATTTTTTTCAATCTGGGTTAGTTGTTTGTATATGGCCACAAGAGCTCATGCTTGACCTAATGTTTGCAGTCAATGGAAAATGGTGAACCAGCGTGGATTGGTTATATTTATGCCTTCTCAATTTTTGTTGGGGTGGTATGGTCTCTTTCTTTGCCAGAATCTTTAAGTGTTTCTTCTAATGAAAAGTGATTTTATTTATTTCGTATTCTCCTTTTTTTGTACAATAGCCTTAACATTTTAAACCTTTTTTTTCTTTTAAATCATGTGATAGCCACCATCCTTAATAGATTTGACATGTTAGTATTCTGCCAATTTTTTCATGTTATTTTGTGCCAAGAGAACATAGATTGTGAAAGCAACACTAGTTTGTGATCATTGCACTGAATAAAAACATATATTTATGTTTCAGACAGCAGGAGTGCTTTGTGAAGCTCAATATTTCCAAAATGTTCTGCGTGTTGGTTTCAGACTAAGATCAACTTTGGTAAGCCCTCTTATCCGACACATATCACCTTTCAAATCATTTATGGAATCTGAAGTTTAAATATTTGGGGTTGATTTGCTTCTTTTCTTAGAATTTACTGTTTCTAGTCTTATGATAGTTTTCACTGGTTTTGGGTCTGAAAATGTTGTTTTCAGATTATTTTGAATTTTGCACAATCAAATATTTGAACCAAAGAAATCCTTTTGATTTCAATTCCTCACGTTCCTAACATAACTTATTTAATTCCTATTTTTGTAGGTAGCTGCGGTATTTCGTAAATCTTTAAGGCTAACCCACGAGAGTCGCAAGAACTTTCCATCCGGGAAGATTACAAATTTGATGGCGACTGATGCTAATGGTCTTCAGGTATGGTTTCTCTTCTATTTGCACATAAAACATCATGAGTTGACAAACCTTTTTCCTCATATGCTTAATTCATTGTAGTTCTATAGTAAAGTGATGGCTCTTAAAGGTAAAGAATCTAGGAGAAATTTTAGAAAACAAAAAATTATTTTTTCTATTTGCTTTGCTGCATGATGTTATAATATCGTTAATTTCTTCATGACATTTTCTAAAGCAATAAATTTGAGAAGTTTTGTGATTGCCAGCTCTGCCATGTAGCTTTACTTAGGCATGAGAAGTAAATGAACAATAATTGCAAATATTATATGATACAGTTAGTGAACAATAGTTACAAGTTATGCTGAATAGTTTCTCCTTAATATTCCATTTATGTAATTAATTAAAAAAATAGATGAAATATTACAACAAGGATCCATGAAATTTTGGCATGATCCATGAAATTCAAATGGCATATTTTGGTAGTGATGTGTCCCTTTGTATAAAATAGAAGTTGTAAATCCGATACATCTTTTCTTTTCTTTTCCTTTCAGCAAATATGCCAACAACTTCACAACTTATGGTCATCTCCGTTTCGTATCACAATGGCTATGGTCCTTCTTTACCAGCAACTGGGGGTAGCATCACTTCTTGGTTCTGCCATGTTAGTTCTAATGTTTCCTTTACAGGTAAGGTATCTTTTTGTGCCTCTTTGCTGCTAAAACGGGTTTCTTTTATTATTTTACACCTCACTTGTAGGTGATAGTATATTCCCAAATGGGTCATTAATTATTGATCCTGTATAACCTTCTAGCCATTCTAGTGAGAAAAGAAGCAGCAAAAAGATGAAAAAGAACCGACAGAGAAATGAACCATGCAATAGAAAATCATGAGGAGAAAAAGAAGCCTCAAATTTAACATCACCTCTAAAATTAATTATGCATTTATAGTCAGTTTTTGGACCCTATGTTCTAGTGTTTTTATTCTTTTGGCAATTGACCAAGTTTATTTTTGCAGGAGAACAAAATTATGTAGCACCTTATCTTAGGCTATTTTCCTGTCTTCTTTACTAATTTTTGGAAACTAACATTTTATATTCTTTTTTTTTTTTCACAACAGACATTTATCATAACAAAAATGAGAAAACTGGCAAAGGAAGGATTACAACGAACTGATAAAAGAGTTGGGCTAATGGGTGAAATTTTGGCTGCCATGGACACTGTCAAGTAGGACACAAATCTCTGCTAGGTTTTAGCTAAGCTTACTTACTAAGTATCGTTTTGTGGTTAACGTAATGACTTTCATTTTATGCGCAAAACATTCAGATGTTATGCGTGGGAAGAGAGTTTCCAATCTAAAGTACACAGCATTCGAAGTGATGAACTTTCATGGCTGCAAAAGACACAATTGTTGGGAGCGGTACGGAAGCTACCATAACATTGCAAATAACACATTAAGTTGCTTTACTTTTGTATTCTCTGCATCTGACTGATATAACCATGCCTGGTAAATTGGTAGTCATGTATTTGCACTAGGAGAGAATCTATTCTAACAGTATGGTTTATTAGGCAAAAATAAGTGTATGGAATTTTATTGCAAGTGAAGGCTAAATACTGAAAAGATTGACTAGTAACACTTAAATGTGTATTTTTATTTTACAGTCAATTGATTAGTTAATATTTTAGCGGCTAATAAAACTTGATGTACATTGAAGTAACTTTACTAGTTTCCGAAGTAAAAGGGGTTAGATCAGTGATCCATTTTTCCTCTCTGCAGTGCAACAATTTCATACTAAACAGCATTCCAGTTGTCGTGACGGTGACATCGTTCGGAATGTTCGCTTTGCTTGGTGGGGATTTGACTCCTTCAAGGGCCTTTACATCACTTTCTCTGTTTGCAGTGCTACGTTTTCCATTAAATATGCTTCCGAATTTAATCACCCAGGTTTGTTCTTCTCATCTTGGTTACAATCTCTATTTAGAAAACAAACTTGTACTTCTAAGAAACATAGATTGTCATTTAAAGCCCAGAAACCACTTGCAGTGTAAAATATAGAATAAAACAACGATGGACAAGAATGGATTCTCAATCAATACTATGATGGCTGAGCTTTGAGCTGACAACGTTTATCTACTCTAATATTGTATCTTGGGCATTTCCTTAATACATCTAATTTTAAGAAGTTCTATTCAGAAAAAGAGAAAATAAATCTTAAGGGGTTCTGACTTTGAAATGACACTAAAAACAGGTGGTAAATGCAAATGTATCGTTACAACGTCTGGAGGAACTATTTTTGGCAGAAGAGAGAGTTCTGATGCCTAACCCACCTCTTGAACCAGAACTTCCTGCCATATCGATCAAGGATGGATATTTTTCATGGGACTCTAAGGTCTGTTGTCTATGTTAATACGTGATTTATTTCAAAGTGATAGTGCTTTTTATGCTTTCAATTTTAGGTTATTATATGGAAGCTCATACAGTTGTTTGAGTGTGTACATTACCGAGTAACAATTACATACTCTAGATCAATGGGTTTTTTTCTTGTTGTACTTTGAATTTTGAGTCCGACTCCTTGAAGCTTGCCTAGTTCACCGATCAGACTATTTCGCATTTAAGAATGTTCAATTATGGCTTGTAGAACTAGTCTTTTATAGCATCACTGGTTGTCCTATTCTAATATAGTGTTTTTAGTCAACTTTTGTATTTACGGGACTTAGGATCAGTTCACTGGAGAATGTTGTTTTAGATGTCTAAGATCTTCCAAAAAAAAATAAAATTAAATAATTGATAAGCTATTACCTATTTGGAGCCTTTGCCTTTCTGCTGATTTACGGCATAGAGTTTCAGAAATTTGTGAAATTCTAAAAAAAAATTCTATTGTAACTTTTCTTTGTGCAGGCGGATAAGCCGACATTATCAAATATAAATTTGGACATACCAGTAGGCAGTCTGGTTGCAGTTGTTGGTGGCACTGGCGAAGGAAAGACTTCGCTTGTTTCCGCCATGATTGGAGAACTTCCACCAATCACGGCTACCAATTTAACTATCAGAGGAACTGTTGCTTATGTTCCCCAAGTATCATGGATTTTCAATGCTACTGTAAGTTAGTGCGGCTAATCATATATTAAGAAAATGATTTTCTAAAACAAACTGAAACAAAATTTTGGGGCTGGTGCCTGTTGATGATTTTATGTGTTCAGCTCTCAAAGCTTACTTGAAAGCTTAGGGACTATTTGGTTGTGTTCTCAGAATTTTCAGCTTCTGTTCTTCTTTTTAATGCTTTTTTGGGACAGAAACATTATAGTTAATAGAAACTCCATTTCATATTTATCCTGATTAACCAAAAGAAACAACTTTGGATACGTCAATAAAATAATTGTGATTTCACCTAAGTCTCCAAAATAGTTTCGGGGCCAATTCACCTTACGCAATTTCTGCAGTGTTTCTGTTTTTAAGACTGGGAATGATATTAAGGACTATGACTGAATGCAAACTAACATATTCAGGTTCGCGACAATATATTATTTGGATCCAAGTTTGAATCAGCTAGATACTGGAAGGCAATAGATGTGACAGCATTGCAACATGACCTTGATTTGCTTCCAGTTAAGTACCACTATAATCTTTACTCGTTTTTAGTTTCCATTAAAATCTATTCTAGGAAACGTTTAACTTATGCTTTTGGATCTGAGACTGGTAAATATGTAATTTTCAGGGTCGTGATCTTACTGAGATTGGTGAAAGAGGGGTGAATATTAGTGGAGGGCAAAAGCAAAGAGTTTCCATGGCGAGAGCCGTATATTCAGATGCTGATGTGTACATATTTGACGACCCACTTAGCGCTTTAGATGCCCATGTTGGACGTCAGGTACTGTTTATAAGCAATGTTGGCAATTATACATACTTCTTTGTTATATAAAAGAAGGCAAAATTCGCTCAATTGCTTGATGGTTGGGGGAAAAAAATAATAAAAAGAAGAAGAAGAAGACACTAAAGTTTTTTGGTAATTTTCTGGTCGGAAGATCAATTTAGTTGTTAAAGGTTTTCTAATAACATAAGCAATTTATAGAGAAACTATCAGAACGTGATAGTAAGCATTTAGTGCGTTATTGTTGATTTCAATCATACATCTTTTTTGCTCCAGGTCTTCAATAACTGCATAAAAGAAGAGTTGCAAGGGAAAACCAGAGTGCTTGTCACAAACCAGCTACATTTTCTACCACAGGTTGATAGAATTATTCTGATATCTGAAGGTATGGTTAAAGAGGAGGGAACATTCGAAGAGCTCTCAAGAACCGGCACAATCTTCCAAAAGCTTATGGAGAATGCAGGAAAAATGGAAGAGTGTTTCGATGAAAATGAAGTTGGTGGAGATATAAATTTTGAATCCTCCAACACTACTTCTAATAATATTAGGGAGAACGGATTTTCAGAGAGTGCCAACTCTAAACCTAAAAGGAAACAAGGAAAATCTGTTCTTATCAAGCAAGAAGAGCGGGAGACAGGAGTTGTCAGTTTGAATGTCCTATCGAGGTTGTATGGTGTACTTTGAAGATCTTTACTTCTGAAGTTATTGACAAATAATTGCTCCATGGGCAGAATATCTTTGTTTACTATGTTTAAAAATTGGGCACACATTAATACATATTATTGCGTCCAAGTTTTTGGGTTCAATATATATGCAAAGAGACATCTGATATATATTTGTTACTTTGTTAACTATTTACAAGTTAATTTTTATTTGTTACTTTGTTAACTATTTACAAGTTAATTTTAATTTGCGCTACAGTTAGCTTTTATCTTATACAATTTGAAGATTGTGGCTTTTGTTTTTCTTCTTTTTTTTTTTCTTTCTTTCTGAAGGTGTAATAACTCAAGTGGAAAATGGTTCACAGGAGAAAATCCGTATTGGGCTGTATATCCTACTTAATTGATTTGAAAATACAGTATTGGATGTTGATGTGTGTAAAATGTTTATCCTTCCAGGTATAAAGAGGCTCTAGGAGGTTTATGGTTTGTTATGATACTGTTTATGTGCTACACTTCAACTGAAGTTCTTCGAGTATCAAGTAGCACATGGCTTAGTGCCTGGACAAAACAAAGCAGTTCAAAGAGTGCTGCACCGGGTTTCTTCATTCTTGTATTTGCACTATTGTCATTTGGTCAGGTACTTTTGACAAATTTGCCCTTTAAGATTTTCCAATACTTTTATTTTGGCAGTTTTTGCTTAGCATTCCAAGTTTCACTTTGTATGATAGTAAATACTGTTTAGATGTTTTTTAAAAATAATTTTTTCATATGAGGAACTTTTTTGTTCTGCTATCTTTGTTGGGGAGAATCACACTTTTTCCACGGTTTTGTTCAGGTGATTGTGACACTGGCCAACTCTTTTTGGCTAATTACATCAAGCCTCAACGCAGCTAAGAGATTGCATGATATTATGCTACAGTCAGTACTCAGGGCTCCAATGGTATTTTTCCACACCAATCCAATTGGAAGAGTAATCAACAGATTTTCGAAGGACTTGGGCGATATAGATCGCAACGTTGCAAGCTTCATTAATTCGTTTCTGGGCCAAGTTTTTCAGCTTATGTCAACATTTGTGCTGATTGGCATTGTGAGCACCATGTCCCTCTGGGCCATAATGCCACTTCTGATTTTGTTTTACGCAGCCTATTTGTATTACCAGGTTGGTTTTCTTCACTTCTTTATACTTTCTATTTGTGAGATCTTGCTTTTTCAAAAGCCATAGGTTGGCATATTGAAGATTTAAAATATAATCTGCCCATGTCTCTAACAACTTACGCTTTTGGATGAGGTGGCATCTTGTGAACCAAAATTTATTTTATCAATTAATTTAGAGTTCTTTTTCCACATATCTTTCTCCCTTGCAGTTGACAACAGAGGTAACTTTCTCTCTTACAGATGAATAAAGAACTTTCTGTTTTTGGTTGTTGAACACATAGTTGTTTTCATCAATGAATTTGAAGTTCTTATTTCATTTATTTCCTAAAGTTGGCAATAGAGACAACTTCTGTTTTTGGTTGTAGAACACAAGCCGAGAAGTAAAGCGTTTGGATTCAATTACTAGATCTCCCGTTTACGCACAATTTGGAGAAGCGTTGAATGGTTTATCAACCATCCGTGCCTACAAAGCATATGATCGGATGGCTAATATCAACGGAAAATCTATGGATAACAATATCAGATTCACCCTTGTTAACAACAGCTCTAACCGCTGGCTAACCATAAGATTGGAAGCTCTTGGTGGCATAATGATATGGTTAACCGCAACCTTTGCTGTAATGGAGAACGGGCGACAACAAAACCAGGTGGCCTTCGCATCGACCATGGGTTTGCTTCTAAGTTATTCGTTAAACATTACAAATCTACTAAGTAGCGTCCTAAGACAAGCAAGTCGAGCCGAGAATAGCTTAAATGCTGTTGAGCGAGTAGGCACGTATATAGATTTACCGTCTGAGGCTCCAGCTATTATTGAGAACAAACGGCCCCCACCTGGATGGCCTTTGTCCGGGACCATTGAATTTGAAGAGGTGGTTCTACGATACAGACCTGAGCTTCCTCCGGTATTACATGGAGTTTCATTCACTATTTCACAGAGTGAGAAAGTGGGGATTGTAGGAAGAACTGGTGCGGGGAAATCTAGCATGCTCAATGCTTTATTTCGAATTGTGGAACTTGAGAGAGGAAGAATATCGATCGACAGCTGTGATGTTTCCAAGTTTGGGCTGACAGATTTGCGTAAAGTTCTTAGCATTATTCCACAAACACCAGTTCTTTTCTCAGGTACATGTCTTTTTCCATGATAATCTTACCTTTTTTACTTCAGCATAGTTATTACATAGTAGTGGGGTACTCAACCTACACGCAAATAGTTTTATCTTTAGTTGGCATAGCTGAATTTATGCGGTTTATACAACGTATATATAATGAATAATCTAATGATCTTTTATTTGTTTAGGAACTGTCCGATTCAATCTGGATCCCTTTGTTGAACACGGTGATTTTGACCTTTGGGAGGCTTTAGAACGTGCTCACCTGAAAGAAGTCATTAGAAAGAATGCCTTGGGCCTTGATGCTGAGGTATCCATTCAATTATCTTAACTGAATCTCAGTCTTTTTTTTTCCCCAAATTTGTTTCTAAAATGATATTGCATATAGCAAAATCTCTGTGCAGAGATATTCAATCTGCTAATCATTAATCTTGTTATCACCTTCGGATTAACGTAACTGTATGTTGTATATATGATTCATTGTATGTTGTATATATGATTCTTACACTTTTAATATAACTAATTGGTAAGTATTTGACGATTGTACAGATATTGTTAAATATGCTACCTATCGCAATATTTAGTACTCATTGTATAAGTTTGCAAGTTAACCAAGTGATATTGTTTTGACTGTCAAAGGTGTCAGAGGGAGGAGAGAATTTCAGTGTGGGCCAGAGGCAACTACTGAGCCTTGCCCGAGCATTACTACGAAGATCAAAGGTTCTTGTTCTTGATGAAGCAACAGCTGCTGTTGATGTTAGAACCGACTCACTTATCCAGAAAACTATTCGTGAAGAATTCAAATCATGCACAATGCTTATCATCGCTCACCGACTGAATACCATAATAGACAGTGACAGAATACTGGTTCTCGAGGCTGGCCAGGTGCGAAATAACAAATATTACACTATGCCAACTCCTGGTAATTATTTACTCCGTCAAATATGTTCTACAGCGTATGAACTTTTTATCTTTCACCTTTCTACAGATGCTAAGGTATGTACGCATACTACACATATGAGCTCATTGAACCGTATCCATAGCTACCCAGAACTTTTTAACCAACGTTTCACATTTTTTCCTTTTCCCTTTCTCAAGTCAAAAAATTTCATCACCAAACTTGTAACTAACTTTTTATAGGCTTCCTAATTTTGGTAATTTGTGCAGGAAGCTCGTATTATGGGGGAAAAAAAAACTAGTATTAGTACTGTAGAAGTCCTCAATTTTAATTATAAATGTCCTCAAAGGCTCAAACTTTATTCCATTGGTAGAACAAAACTGCAATAAGGGTTCTCCAGACTTCTTTTCTTGTTTCGTATGAATAATCTAATTCACTATTTGTTGCATCATGGTATACTCCCCCCATATGTTTTGCAATGTTACCCATTTTTAATTCTAAATTGTTTTTCTTTTTTTTTTTCAAGAGAATGTTGGTAACTTATAGTCCATAAATATGTTGGCAATTATCTGTAAGCTCTTTCTGTAAATTTTGGTGATAAACTTCTTGTCATGTTGGTGCAGGTTAAGGAGTATGATGCTCCAGAGAAACTATTGTTGGATGAAGAAAGTGCTTTCTCGAAGATGGTTCAGAGTACAGGAGCAGCAAATGCTCAGTACTTGCGCAGCTTAGTTCTCGAAAGAAATGCAGAGAATAAACTTGATGACAATGAAACAAAGCTGATAAATGCGTGGAGAAGATCAAGGGCAGCCTCTTCTCATTGGGGTGCTGCTACTCAATTTGCTCTCGCTCTCAATCTCAGCTCTTCGAGAAAAAACCTTCCTTCCTTGGAAATGGATGATGATTCCAATATTGTGAAGAGAACAAAGGACGCCGTTGCCACTTTGCAGGAGGTTTTAGAAGGGAAACATGATGATATCATCGAGGAGACACTAAATCGACACCAGTTTCCTAAAACAAGATGGTGGTCAGCTCTCTACAAAGTCATTGAAGGTACATAGACAATATGTTGCGTATAGGAATATATGCGAAAAATTATGCATCCAAGTTTAGATTCTAAGCGGGGTACGGCATTGCTTTCATTGATGAGGAACAAAAGTGCATTTCTAACTAAACCTATAAGACTATTGAAGCTTCAAAGATTGACAGAGCAGTCAGTGCAGAAAAATAATTTTGGATGGATGAACCAGCCGCCTTGCCCTTATATTGTTTCTTTGTTCCATTCTTTATTCCCACTTTGCGGCGTTTTTTTCCCTTTCCGGTTTTAATCATTTTGATCATTTCAGGTCTTGCTATAATGAGCAAACTGTCTCATAATGGTCTTCAAGAACGAGAACATGGTTTTGAGGACCATTCACTGGATTGGGACCATGCAGAGATGTAGGTGGCAACCGCTTTTCCAATGGTATCTCGAAAAACTGAAATGCTGTAGTAAAAATCGAAGTTTTGCTCTTATGCACTTGTGTATGTATATGTTCCACAAAGTTGCAGAGTTGAGGACTTGTCTGTCCACACAGGCAACTTGTGTTGTGCTCTTTATCTCGAAGCCGTTGAGGGGCATATTTGTTGTATTATAATAACTTGGAATAAAGTAGCCTGGTGTATAACTTTTCAATTTAAAGCTTTTATCATTTTAGGCCTTAACAGCAAAAAGAACTCAGCTTAAAAACTGATAGCCAAATGCAGTTTAGATTTTAAGAAAAAAATCATTTTTCTACTGTCTCTGAGTTTTTGTTTTCTTTTTTCCCCTGCATGCTTGGGATACTTTCATCTCTTGTTTTGATAGTGACTTTATCTTTTCTTAATGCTCTTTTCCCAAGTCTCTTTCCCCCATAAAGACCCCATTTTTGACAAAGCAAGAGGAACGGATTAAAAGCCAATTTTTAATCGTTAGTTGTTTGGACTTTTCAATTAGTTGGACTTGGGACCCTATCAAGACCATATTATAAAGCCTAAATTGTCAAAACTCAAAGTTAACATACGTTTAATTTGGAGTTAGTCCACTAATATTAGTATATGCTTTTATTTTTATGAAAAGAAAAATCACAAAATAGTAGGATATATAATATAAAACTTGAGATTTGGACCAAATTGGTTTCATTATCGCACTTATTTTCTCTCTTTTTCTCTTCTTTTCGCACCTTTCTTCTTCTCTGTTAATAGCCTATTTATATTCAACAATAGAGATCTTGCTTACAATCAGAGCATAATATTTTCATTTAGTGATTCGGTTTACATGTTTGTATTAATCACGGTAAATGTCAAATCAATAATTCATAATATAAATAACTTTAGAAAAAAGCCATTTTCCGATACGCATATTCCACATTAACACTGTTACAATACATTTTTTACATCAACACGATGTTATCCAATTAATATCACTTGATTATAAAAGTGTGAACCTATGAAAGTGAAGGATTTCCTATTTTCTTTTTTTTTTTTAACAAAAATATATGAGGCATAAACTTCCATTAAATTTTCACTTACTTAAAGGTCAGAAAAGAATAAAAATAAATAAATTATTAAATTAAAGGTCATTAAGCCATTAACTATCTTAACAAATTTAAAATTAAATTTTAAAGTCCAAAACTTTTTCCAAATATAGATGAGTGTCCTATATGTAAATCATATATATATTTTTTATATACATGAATATAATTATTTTCTAATTTTTTTTTTGAATATCTTAACAAAATATCATATAATAAATTTAAAATTAAATTTTGAAGTCCAAATATTTTTTCAAATAAAGATTATTGTCCTATATGTAAATTGTATAATTTTTTTTTATATACATGAATACAATTATCTTCTTATTTTTTTTTGAAATCTCTTAAAAATAAGAAGTGTTATTTTCTTGTATACTCGTTGTAGACACACAAAATTTTTGGGCCATAAA
>MKEJ01057806.1:0-17591 GCA_001753735.1 Embelia ribes
AAATAAAACTTTAAAAAAAAAAACTACTTACTAAAATACGTATGTTTTAAAGTCATGAAATAGTTTTTCCACATTAAAATCAATTTCCAAGTCTAAAACAAAAAAAGAAGAATTAAAATTGAAAAAATAATTCACCATTTTAATTGTGTTTTCAACCCTTTATTTTAACGCTTTTTTCACTCTTCTTTCCTGACAATAATTAAAAAATAGTACAACTGAGTCCATTTCAAAATGTAAGTCACGCCATTCGGATCAATGAGTTATTTTATTGGTCATTTTAATTAATTTCTTTTTGTTTTAGATTTTGAAAAACAAATTTAACACGAAATTCTACTTCAAGTGGCAAGCTTTAACAGTGAAGATAGTTTTAAGATAGACTTACTTCAATAAATATAAAACCGAGAGGCCATCATATAATCCTGGACCGTTTGATAAATTAAACAAAGTTCCAAACTAAAATAGTTTTTTTCATTATTTTTAGTTCGGACCCCACTGTTTTAATTTGGATTTCTGTTTATTTTATCAAATAATCTGGAGTTGAACTACAGCCACTACCTCAGGTCAGCAATTGATGGTTTTAAGATAAAATTTTAGTACTTTTACTAGCTTTTTTTACACTAACAAGATTAGTTAGCACTTGGGCTTTGTTTTGGTTTATAGCTTGAATTGCGAAATATTTATAATGGATAAGTAAACAAAGATTTGGGCCCAAGCCCATTCTTAGAAAGGCCCTTGGTTGGACAAGCCACAAAAGCCTTGCAATACTCTTTTAGCAGTGAATCGAGTCTCACAAATTCATAACTCGACTTTTATGGGCCTCGAGCTTGTTTATAATCTAGTGGAGTGAAAATAAAAAAGTGGCTCTTATTGGTTACACGAAGAACTTGACAAGTTGAGTTTGGTTTTGCTCGACTCGTATCGGTTACAACCTGTTAGCAATTATTAGATGCACATAATTTCACATAATACTACTGAATTACATCGATGTGGCGTGGTATACGGTGATCGCCATGTAGTTCATTAGATGTCCCATATACTTTTGTGCAAATGTTGTTCTAGCCAAAAGCACAGATGTACAAAACATCTCTCTAATTTGGCAGAATAGAAAAATAAATTTGAAAATTTTGATAAATACAGTATTCTGTTCTGTGTGTGCCAAACGTTATCATAACGTGATCGTCATTGCAAGCTTACTTGCTATTAAATTTTTAATGGTAAATAACTGATTTATTTACTTACAAGTGGACGTGTGCACACATTGACGAATCTTTCAGTCATTGATCCCATCAATTAGCGCGATAGTATGTCACATTACTCTCCTAAATGTAATAAAGTAAATAAAACTATAAATATCAATAAATGAATGGTCAAATAACATAAAAGATGCAATAAATATACATGACTAAATTAGTTGGAACTAAATAAATCAAAGCGGCATGTGAAGATTAATATGATGACTAATGCTTGATAGATTACATCTATTTTATTTACAAAAACAGATGGAGAAAAATTGAAACTATAATCAATATATTATCTTAGCATCTCTAGCAATACAATGTGCTAATAATGATTAATGCATAGCCGGATCAAGAAGAGAATAAAATCCACAATATTTTTGACTTTTACAATTTTGATGAATCTTATGTATAAATTTTTAATTTTTCAATGAAACAAACTATGCAGCCACCTTGAGAAAAACACAATATACAAATGAACTTTACCTCACCCCAAATTCCCAGTTAGTCACTAAATTAATGTACAATTTTTTAATCATCATATTTGTATTTATAATATTTGTCGATAAATACAAGTGTAGACCACAATATTTTCATGCTTTTCATATGGGTCCATTATTAAAATAAAAATATGGAAGAAAATTAATTTTTTTTTCCCTTTATACATACTGACAATGGACGGTTGAGATCGAAAATTAACAAAATTTATATAATATATAAATAGTAAAAAGATGCTCTGGTTTTTTCTGCCAACCCCAAATGGAAAAGAACAACCAGACCATCTCTAAGCTCTTCTTCTTCTAGCCCTAAACCCAAAATCCGATCTTTCAATTTCAGGGGCAAATTGGGAAATTAACCCATCATCTTATAACCTTTATATGTAATATACTCACATATTTTCCGATCAAACCCATTTCAAGTGAGTAGTTCTTTATTCATGAAAGAAACTTTTGCAATTTTTCATTGTGTATCGATGAGTAGCATGTATAATTCTTCAGTATATGATAAAATTTGTGTAATTTATATCTGGGTATGGCTTGTTTTGAGGGTTTCGAACATTTGTTGAAAGTGCTAGTCCAAATCTAAAGACTTTGAACTGTTTTATTTTGCTTTGTTTTTATTCGTATTTTTTTGATGTGGGTATTACTTATTTTTATGGCATTTTTCCCGTATACTTAAGTAGCTGAAAATTTGGAGTCTTTTGTGAACTAGGGTTTGAACTAATACAGAGCAAGTGATATTTTGAAGAATGTGGATAGTGGGTAATGCATAATTATAGAAACAATATGTAATTAATATCTGGCTATAGCTTGTTTTGAGGATTTTGAACATTTGTTGAAAGTGGAACTAATTTTGTTAGGGCATTCCCACCAGTACCCCAAGTTAACCTCATATCCTAAATTTTAGGAATTAAATTCCTGGCAATACTTTCACCAATGTACCTAATCTTATCCCATTTCCCTAAAAGAATACGGGTTTGCTACTGTGATCCCTTGAACCCAGCTTTATTTTTATGTTTAGGGGGTCTGGTGACCAATTCAAAGTTTGAGGTACAGAGATTAAAATTTAGGGGTTGAAAATAGTTACACTGGTGGGAATGCCTTTTACAGATTTATTTTTCATGTGGGTTTTTTTATTTATTTTTGTTACTTATCACTTATGCTTGAGTTTTTAGCGTTTTGTTTTTCATTATTTCTGCTTTGTACTTAATTAGCTGAAAATTTGAGCCAAGTGATATTGGGAAGAATGTGTGTGATGGGTACCTTGGCATTGTTGACCGATTGCTAAATTCTGGATGTGTCCATCTATTGTTTGTTCAAATGTAATGAATCAGTTAAAATTTCATTATCTCCATACTCCTATGACGTGGTTTTTTTTTTTTTTTTTTTTATAGATCTAAGCCCGGTTATGATTGATTTTTTCCAGAGAAGTGAGCTTTAATTCCCCCCCGATGTACATAGTTAAAATTAATGACTTTTTGTGAACTAGGAATTGGACTATTTTGAGGCATAGGGTAGTGGGCGCTTAGCATTGTATGATCAAATACAAAATTCTAGAAATGTTTTCTGTTTAGTATTTCAGATACAATGAACTGGAATGAATTTCTTCTATGTCCATACTGCTTTTGATGTGGGTTTTATCGGTCTAGCCTGTTTTTGCTTAATTGTTATTTTTTATTTTGAGAAGTACGCTCGAGTTTTTTTTTTTTTTATCTCTCATCAACTAACTTAAAAATGAAATCTTTTATGAACTAGAATCCGGACTAATACAAGTTAAGTCATATTCTGAAGGATTAGGATAGTGGATACCTTGGCATTGTGTGACCAAATTCGAATTTCCCGAGAATTTTCATTTTTAGGGTTCAAAAATAAGGAATTGAAGCAAATTTCTTTGTATGTACTTTTTATCATGTGGGTTTTTTTGGATTGATCCTATGAACTAGGGTTATTTAATATCATTTTTTTTTTTTGAGAAGTATGCTTATTTTCCACCCTTAATATACTTAGCTAAAATTTACACGTTTTATGTTTTAGGGTATTGTACTAAGGCAAAGCTAGTCATCCCTTGAAGAATGAGGATAGTGGTACCGCATCATTGCATCACCAATACAAATTTCTTGTAATATTTCATTTAGTGGCGGCTTCCTTGATTAGATACTAATTGCAGTAAGAATGGAATGCAATAGAGATGAGGCTCTAAGGGCGAAAGAAATCGCTGAGAAGAAATTTACTGATAAGGACATTTTGGGGGCGAAGAAATTCGCAGCTAAAGCACAGGCGTTGTATCCCGATCTCGAAGGCATTCAACAGATGATAGCTACATTTGACGTGCATATATCTGCAGAAAAAAACAAGGTAAACGGGGAATCCGATATGTACGCTATACTCGGTGCAAAACCATTGTCCGATGAGGAAACAGTTAGGAAACAGTATAGGAAATTAGCTCTCATGCTTCACCCCGATAAGAACAAGTCTATAGGAGCCGAGGGGGCGTTCAAGTTTATCTCCGAGGCTTGGAGTTTGTTGTCAGATAGAACCAAGAAATTAGCTTACGACAAGAAGAGGAGCGAGAACGGATTTTACAATTTTGCTCAGGGTTCGTCGCAAAACAGTAGAGCTCANNCTAAAACCACTGCCCCTAAATCTTCGACCCCATCCTATGAGCCAAACCCGTCTACGTTTTGGACTGTTTGCCATCAATGTAAGATGCAGTACGAGTATCTCAGAAAATATCTGAACCAAAATCTACTCTGTCCTAATTGTCGCAACCCGTTTTTGGCAATAGAAACAGGTCCACCTTATGCTAATGGTTCTAGCAGTAAAGCGTCGAATCAAGCGAATATTAACTTCCAGTGGGGCCCATTCTCTGGAACTGGTGGGGCGTCATCTTCTGCTCAAGCGGCGACTATGGTTCAGCAGGCCTACGAGAAGGTGAAGAGAGAAAGAGAGGCAACAGAAGCTGCTAAAAAGAAGGAGGAAGCTTTGCGGAGGAAACGTTCTAGGAAAGTGAGTGGGGTTTCATCTTCAGTTGCCGTAAAGAGGAGAAGAGGTATCGATGATCTGGGTGCAAAACAAGGTCCTAGTAAGCCTAGGACTATTTGGGAGTTATCTCATACTGAAATTCAAACAGTATTGATGAAGAAAGCCAAGATTGAAATGCAAAAAAAGCTCAGTGAGGGAGAAGTAATGCAAAATAATTCCATGGTTAACAGTGATTCTATTAAAATCGGGAATGATACAATGCTTTTAAAACCAATTTCAATAGATGTAATAGATTCAGATTTTCATGATTTTGACAAAGATCGAATGGAAACCTGTTTTGAAGCAAACCAGGTTTGGGCTGCATACAGTTATGAGGATGGCATGCCTCGAAAATATGCAATGATTCATCAAGTTATTTCTCTGAATCCTTTCAAGTTGCGGGTCAATTGGCTAAACTCAAGAACCAAAAGTGAAGTGGGCTTGTTTTCATGGGTAGGGTCATCGGTAACCACGGGGGAGTTCAAAATAGGTAAACAGGAAGATATTGACGTGCTTAATTGTTTCTCTCACATGGTTAAGTGGACAAAAGGCACAGTTGGAGCCGTTCACATATATCCTAGGAAAGGGGACGTATGGACTCTATACAGGAACTGGTCTCCCGAGTGGAGTGAACTCACCGAAGATGAAGTAATTCACAAGTACGATATCATTGAAGTACTCGAAGATTATGACGAGGAAGTAGGTGTGATTGTTATTCCTCTAATCAAAGTTGCAGGTTTTAAATCGGTGTTCCATCGGCATATGGACCCCGCAGAAGCTAAAATGATTCCTAGGACTGAGATGCTTCGATTTTCTCATCGAGTCCCATCTCAGCTACTTAATGGTCTAAAAGGTCCAAAAGCACCAATTGGTTGTCGAGAGCTGGACCCGGCAGCAACTCCTCTTGAGCTTCTTCAAGTTATGATAGATGTTGAAGAAAAGATCTTAGAAAATGATGAAAATATTGAAGTGGAGAAGATAGCGGATGGTATCGGAAAATGCAAGAACATAGAAATGGAAGACAACTTCAATCTCAATAATGACGAGATCGTTAAAATGGAAGAAAAATCTAGTAAATCTTGTGAAGAGAAATTGATGAATGGAATAAAGTTTGAGGAAGTAGAAATTTTGGAAGATAGAAGAGAAATTTAGAATATCGAGCAAGCAAACTCTGTTGATGAGAAGAGTAAAAAGACACATACATGGTGAGCTCTCTAATTTTGCATGGCCAATTCAATACTTTGGTCCGAATTAGGTTGAGTGGATTCATTTTTCATCGATTCCATAGTTCAGACCCCAACATTGGAGAAGGAAATTTAATTCTAGTCTGCAATTGGGTGCTAAATGCCAATGAGCTTCCTTCAAGCATGTGGTATGATACAGCCGTATATACTTCTTGTAACATCTTATCTCGTAGATGATTTATCAATTGGAGCTTGTCTGCGCAAGTCTCTTTGATAGACCGCGTTGATTATGCTTAAAAAGATTTTTTATATCAGTAGAAGCTTGTCTGCTCACCTACTGCCGCTCTTCTCTCTTCATATAACAATCGCTTCGCATTTCTTTACAAAAAGTTGGTGCCGATTACAGTATTACATTGCATGTTCGTATGTAACTGTGTAGAGTGGTATCATATTTTTTGTAGTTTCCATGCAATTTATAGAGCAGTATAGAGTTGAATATCGATTGTAGTTTTTCTTTGACCATGCTTCATCGAATCAATGAACCCATTGTTATGCAAACTCTGTTTGTCAATAACTAGAATTCCTCCAAAAAGTAAATGATTAATTTGTGATAATTTGTCTCTTTATACATTCAGGATAAATTTTGTTGCCATCCAGTGAGGTCTCTAACAGCTACAGAAACACACTTTATGGTTTCTAACTGTTTGAAATTGCAGGTTGATTCTGTATCTTACACTTTGTCTTGCTTATTTCTATCTTTATAGTTTGTATTATTTGTTCATGCGCTGGGTACTTTTCTCATTCCTTTGGTGGAATGGATCTCACTCTAAAATAGTTTTGTAAAATTTTTTTAGAGGATTTAGAGTTGGGTTTCTTTGGTTGCAAATTTTATGAAAAAAGCTAGCTTTTTCCAGACTATGAAAAAAGATAAATGCGTACACCGTAAAACTTACAAACTCTGTTTAAAAGTTCCGTAGCCAAATGCGCACCATTTTTTAGGCAAAAAAGCAAAAAATGCAAAAAAATAATAATAATAATAATAATAAAAAATAACAGAAAAGCTTGAGCTTGAAAAAAGATACTACCAATTAAATTGTGCTGTTTGTTTTTCCCTTGTACTGGCTTTGTGATTAGATTATACAAAAGAGGACTATAGTCTGAATATGGTGAAAATGTTACTGTTTCCTGGAGCCTGAACTAGTCGAAAGTTAGTTAGATAAGGCGTTGGTAGCTTCAGCCTGCCACTATCAGATGACTCAACAAATTCTTACCCATAGAAGCCATGCTTCTCTGACCTCTTCCAAGAAGTCATTTACTCATGCGCATGCAATGATCTTTTGCACGTATACATGCAATCTCCTATAAAAGCTGGCCAACAAGCCACTTTCCTTTCAAGCATATCCACAATGGCAACAAGTTTGCTAAAACTATCACGAGATGAAGAGCATATTTTCCGAAGCCCCTATGAATCAGTTGGGATCCCGGAAAACACGACGCTTCCTGAATTCGTGCTTCAAGATGCTGAGCTTTATGCCGGAAAAGTAGCATTTGTGGAGACTTCGAGTGGGAAAGAGTGCACTTATGGGCAAGTGGTCAGAGACATAAAAAGGTTTGCCAAAGCTTTGAGGTCTTTAGGGCTGAGAAAGGGTCGTGTCGTGGTGGTGGTTCTTCCAAATGTGACTGAATACGCCATTGTTGCTCTGGGGATCATGGCCGCTGGTGGCGTGTTTTCAGGGGGAAATCCATCGGCACATGACTCGGAGATCAAGAAGCAGGTGGAGGCTGCTGATGCAAAGCTAGTTGTCACCAATGGGCTGAACTATGATAAGGTGATTATCAATTTCTTTTTTCTTTTCGAAAGCACGTGTTTGGGTTTTATTTCCATACTAGTCCTTTTGTGGGAACATAGATTTGGTATAGATGATGTGGCTTTTATTATTAGCTCATTAAAAGGCAAAATAATTATTGTAATGTCTCATGATTGCATTTCTTAGTGGTATTTCCTTGTACGATGTTTTGTGCTATCTTTCCGTTTCAGTTCCGTGGCAGGGAATAAAGATAGCAATGATTTAATTGATGACAAAAAGGAGATAAGTTTCTTAATCCTAGAAACCTAGTTTCTAAATTCATGCAAGAATGATAGTTCGGTGAAGATTTCCAGTTTATCCTTGAATTTGTTTTTGAGAAAAAGTAAAATGCAATATGATGTTACAGATTTGGTTGGTTAGTTGTTGTGAGTGTTACTGTCCATCAAAATGGCAGTTCTATTTACAGTACACAAAATGCTCAATGTGAAAACATGTATTTTTTCTTTTTTGTTTCTGAAGGATTTGTAAACAAATTTATTTCGTTATGGAAAACAGAAGGAAATGTTACAGTTTCCACGGGAAAAGAATCAAAACAAGAAATAAGAAATGTTGTTAACAGTAATTTTGTTTTTTGAATTTCCCAATCTACGGCAGGTAAAATTTCTGGGGCTACCCATTATTGTATTAGGCGAACAAAGGGTGGAAAGTGCAATGTATTGGGACGAACTGCTCGAAGCAGCAGATCGTGCAAACACTGACATCATCAATGAACCAATTTATCAAACTGATCTTTGTGCCCTTCCGTTCTCCTCTGGGACCACAGGAAAATCAAAGGGTGTGATGCTGACTCATCGCAATTTAGTAGCGAATCTTTGCTCCACCCTCTTCAGCGTTGGGCCCGAATTAATTGGAAAGGTGACTTTCGAACTCGTAATGGATCCCTTCTGTTATTAATATAAGTTGCAAATCGCAAAATTAAAGCTTTGGTTTCCTTGTCAAAACTCATTCTTTCTTGTTTTGAAAAAGAAGAAATGTGCCCTTAAAGTTCATTTGATTGTAGGCAAATCTTCCTTTGCATTTATGAGATGTTCTGGGTTGGTTTATGCGAAATTTAATTAAATGTTCCAGATATTAAATTTAGCAAGTAGGCCTTCACATGAAAAAAATTAATATAAAACACTTTGTAAAGCCCACCCTGTTTTCTTTCTTTGCTCTCAAAATGAAAGAAAATTATTTCCCTCCATTTGGTCTTGAAAACTAAATATATGAGAATGACTTTTTTCCTGTTTTTCTCCACACGAATTGCTCATTTAGAGTTGAGCATTCCTCGTATCTTGTTACTAGATAATCAAATTTGGCACTTAAGTTTTCACCTACTCACAATCTCAAGAAGTTGTAACTTGAGAAGCTAGTCTTTCATATAACTTGGCAAAATGCGATCACAATGAGTATCACACAAACAGATATTTAACAACTGGAAATATTTTCCATATAGGTGGTCGTTTTAGGATTAATGCCGTTCTTCCATATTTATGGGTTGGTCGGGATTTGTTGTGCCGCTCTGAGAAACAAGGGGAAGGTGGTTATCATGGAGAGATACAAACTCAAGGCGTTTATGGAAGTGCTTATTACCCACGAGGTCTCTTTTGCACCAATTGTTCCCGCAATTATATCTGACATGGCTAAGAATCCTGTGGTCGATGAATTTGATCTTACGAAATTGAATCTGCGGGCTGTCATGACTGCAGCAGCTCCGCTTGCTCCAGAGGTGCTCAGCGGATTCGAGAGGAAGTTCCCTGGTGTAGAAGTGCAAGAGGTGAGCACATTTGTTATGTTGGAAACTATTATTATTATTGCAGCTCTCTCTTGTTTTTTTTTGGTAAATTTGTTACAAATGAACAAATTTGTGTGCTGAAGAAAATTATAAAGGTTGATGTCAATGTCCAATACCACGATTTTTTTTTTTTGAGGAATATGTAAGTGATGTTGGCGTCGCTTCTTCCTGATTGTTGGTATTTTCATGGAATAAAATTTTAGTTATTCTTCGCGGAAATGGCTGAAACATCGTGTGGAAAACATGCAAGGTGAAATCTGTATTAGAAGCCAATGTTGAACATTGTTATTATCGTAACATAGCTGATATTCATTTCGACTAGTAGGCATATGGAATGACGGAACATAGCTGCATCACCCTCAGCCACGGGGACCCAAGCAAGGGCCATCGTATTGCAAAGAAGAACTCTGTCGGGTTTGTCCTTCCCAATTTAGAGTTAAAATTTGTTGATCCAAATACAGGTCGATCTCTGCCAAAAAATGCACAAGGTGAAATCTGTGTTAGAAGCCAATGTGTGATGAAAGGTACCAAAGTTGCTGTATTTAGATCTGTTTTTTTACATGTTGTAAAAAGTATAGTTAATAAAATGCGAGCGGCATAATAATGTTGTGTTCTAGAAACTAGTGTAATACGCTATTTTTTGTTTAAAAGTACATTCCAGAAATTCTAAATTATAATGTACAGGTTATATTATTTAGTTCCTAAATTTATATTGTTTTCTTTTTTAAGAATATTTTTTCGGAAGTTCTACTTTGGGAAAACAGCTAAAGACGTGCGTGTATTTTACAGGATATGCCAAAAAAACAAGTATTTTTTCATTAAGTTTCATATCAACTCAGTAAATAGAAGTTTTCTTTCATTAAACATCAATAGTTCGAGTATTTATTAACTAGGGTAAAATCTTCAAAAATTTCAGGTTATTATCGTAATGAAAACGAGACCTCTCAGACCATAGATAAAGATGGCTGGCTTCACACTGGTGATGTCGGCTATATTGATGATGACGGAGATGTCTTCATCGTGGATCGAATAAAGGAACTAATCAAATACAAAGGATTCCAAGTAAGATAATTATGTTATTGTCGGCTATCCTATTGTCATGTGAGTTTCTAGCTGTACGTATATGCTTGCATTTATTCAATATTCAGAAGACAAGATACTAACTCCGACACCTCAATTTGTTCATTTATTAATTGGATGATTTGAATTGAAGTTATGTTCGAGGTGAAAAGCTGAGACCTCAGTAAGAGTGGCCATTTGGGAAAGTGTTGCACCACACCTTTGATATTGTTTTCCTTTTGAGGTGTAGAATTTAGTTAGCACAGCGAGGAAAAGCAGTAACTTTTCTGCCATAAATGGTTTTCATTAATAAACGTGGCAGAAATAGCCTGCATATTAAATTAGAAGCTTTTCAGTTCTCGGTTTTCTCTTTATAAAGCTTAGTGCAAGAACTTGATTTTCTTATAATTTACACGATGGCATATCCATCTGAAAGCCTATATTTACTCAAAATTTGAGTCTGAAACATTTTTGCTTTGCACTGCTAATAGTGGGACAAAACTTTTCTAAAAATTTCGAGCAACTATGTATTACATGTGCACTTGTTATAGCTTGATATGACCTAATTGTATGGATCCAGTGTTGGGTTTATGCTGGCATTTTAGTTTTCCCATATGAAGACAAAGATCTACCATATTTTTACACAATGTTGGTGCATACATTTTGGTATGCTAGTATGTATAATATTTGTTTCGTGTTTTCATTGTGCAGGTTGCTCCTGCTCACCTAGAGAGCATCCTTCTAACTCATCCGTCCATCTCAGACGCTGCTGTTATTCCGTTAGTGTCATTATAGTCACCATCATCTTTTAACAATTGTGTGAACTTATTCCATACGTCCTAATGATTGTCAATATGGAACAAAAGCCAATGTTTTAACTGTTAAAATAAAAAGTTGCGAAGACACGATGTATAATTCATAATTTTTCTGTAGGGCACGAGTAAACCGTTTTTTCACCCTTAAATACGGGAATTTGATAATGGAAGATAGAATTTTATTAGTAAGGACATTTGCATTTGGAGTAGTTTTGGGCTTGTTTGGATGTCAGGTTTTAAGCTCAAGTTTAAAAGCTTTTTTGCTTAAAAGCTAGACATTTGGTTTCTCAGCTTTTAAAAAGCTTATTTTATTATATTGCCCTAAGAAGGCAAGAAATTTTTGGTTAGATGTAAATAGCTTTTTTCTTAGTTTGGAAAAGGATACACTTTTGGCTTAAAGATTGCAGCTAAACAGACCCGAGTTAGTCTAGTTATACCAAGCTGGAACTAAATTAATTCTCAACTTAGAAATTTTTTATTACACATTCTTGACGTAAATTTTTTGAGCTTGGAAAATGGTGAATTTGCAGGCTACCGGATGAAGAAGCTGGGGAGATACCGGCAGCGTGTGTAGTGCTGAACAAAGATGCGAGGGAAAGCGAAGACGAGATCATGGAATATGTTGCCTCTAACGTCGCAAGCTATGTGAGAGTGAGAATGTTGAGGTTTGTTGATTCAATTCCAAGGTCACATTCAGGGAAGATTCTCAGAAGGGTTTTGAAACAAGAGATGCTGCAAATGATGAAACTTAATCCCTAAACAGCTCTAATTGCAATTCGCAGGAGTGTTTTTATGCTCTCATTTAGTTTCTGTTTTGAGAAAGTTTGTGTTAGAAATGTGGCATATGATCAATATTTCATTCCCAGAAATTGATTCCTAAAATGAAATAGAATTGTTGCAGTGAATTCCTGGGTAAAGGAATCTACTGTACCCTCTTTCTCTAATAAAAAAGTGAATTTTTTTCTCTCTTTTTGATCATCTGCATCTCTCATGAGCCATGGGGTTATCTTCTTTATTGGATATACATACATTTAAATATTGTTTTAACTTTTAAGATTTTGTTGAGATGGTATTGTTTGTCTGCATTTTTTAAATTTGATTTCTCTATGGTGCAGAAATCAAGATTTTAGTTTCTAGAAAAAGGCTAGTGAAATACTATCAATTTTGTGAGCTTTTTCTGTTTTCTGAAATGCAAAGGTGTTAAAGCCCATGAGAGACTTTATTACTTGGAGTCCCTCTTTGATATAATAATTTCTCCTAAAAATTTTAGGAGCCGAATAAGCGGAAAAAAAAGTCTAAAGGTTATTAGATGCAGTGTAATGTGTCGTATAAAATCGTTTTAATTTATCAATTTTTTTGCTTAAAAATTAGATAATATATGACTAGTCAATTTTTAAGTAGATCTTATTTGTTGTTTTTGGCCTAAATAAGTTTTAAGTTTTTAGCATGAAGCATCAAGATTTTTTTTTAGACAAAAATAAGTTGACTTATTTGCTTAAAAGTTGTATCCAAACCAACCCTCAATATAGATTACTAACCATAATATACGTTACTATGAATGAGTAACATGAATGTTACGAGCAGTTGCGGAGCTAGAAATTTCGGGTTGTTAAGAATGAGTAACATGAATGTTACGAGCAGTTGCGGAGCTAGAAATTTCGGGTTGCGAGGCACTGAGCTCATCTGTCCCAAATAGAGGTGCAAAAAAATTTCTCCAGAAATGTTACATGGTGGGAATTCTCGAAAAATCTCAGTGTACCTAAAACTTCAACGAAAATTTTGAGATCGGAAAGACTATAGCCACTCATTGTCCCCATTCTAGATCTGGCACAAGCCACGAGAACAGGAAAGTACAAAATGTATATCCATTGGAATTAAGATGCATGCTAAGCTAAATTAACTACCAAAATATTATTAATCGGCTTAGTTGTCGAATGATTGGTACTCATGATTTCAGGCATGAGATGGAGATTTCGATTTACATGTGTCGCATTTGGGGTCATACCCCCTAGCCTGCTAGGCTGAATCCTGATCCGTGTTGGGAATTATCGTGAGTGCGAAACACTGGACACTGTGGACTAGTCCAATGGCGCAAGCAGACGGAAACAAAAAATTTAAAAAAAATAATAAAATATAAGAATCTCACTCATGACATCATCAATGTTACCTGCACAGGGTACAATACTACAACAAACAGATCTAAAGTCCCCAACATTTAGAAAATGATACAATTTGCATATAGAAAATGACTGACTAGGAATTTAATAGTATTACTATAATATTTTTGGTGCTGTAATATATTTTGCGACCTCCACAAAAGTGCTATTTTCACTAAAATAATATTCTCCCAATAATTTTGGGCTTCCAATTTTTTATTTTGAATATTGGTTTCTTGATGCGAAAAAGTCCTTTCTATTCACTGATTTCTAAAAACAAAGACACTAAAGAACATCACCTTTGGAAAATCAATATGGCTCTTTTTTTTTTAAGCTATTCTGGAAATTTTTGTATAATTAAATATGATTTTTTATCCAAAAACAGACATATTTAATTCATGCTGAAATTCAGCCTAATCATTTTGGAAACCACATATCTAAGTAATTGGCTTTTTCCTTCGATTTAATATTATGAGTTTTAGACCCAACATTAGTCATGTTTAATCATGTAGTGAAAGTCTATTCTCCCAACACATGACATGGTTTAATTAGCTGAAATTAAGGAGGGATGTATTTAATTTATGTGAATCATAGAAGTGCATACCATATAATCTTCAAATTTTAGGGTCAAAATAGTTTAAAAAGAAGCAAATTAATCTACAAGAGTCAAAGATCTCAGTAAGATTATTTTTTTTTCTCAACTTAGTCTACCCTTTGCTCAAAACCCCAAAATATCTAACTACAAAGGCGTGTAAAGAATGCCAAAAAAAATTTCCCATTTAAATTTTACCCAAAATGCCATTTTCTACTTCTAAAATTAAAATCGCAAACATTACTTTCTTTATATATATATAAATCTAACTTTACTCTAAAAATGTGAAGCTCATAAAAGATTTCTTTATTTTTCTATTCAAAAAATACCGCTTCATTGGAATAAAAATAAATCTAACTTTACTCTTAGAGTTGTGACACTTGTTAGTTTCAATAAAATAATAAATAAAATTAAATTAAAATGATTTAAGTTGTCATTAAATTATAAGAATTGTAACAACAAATTAATATGATTTTATGTTTGTAACAACAACACACATGTTTACTTTAATTACACATGAATGAGAAATTTAAATTAGAAAAAAGTTACTTATATATTTTTATAAATTGTATTATTTATATCAAAATAAATTGAAAGGATATAAATTGCCATTGAATAATGAGAATTGTAATAGTACATTGATATGATTTTATATTTGTAACGGTAACATACATATCATTTTATTTATTTATTTTTTTTTTGAATTGAGTTTCCGTCGGCTTGCGTCATCCGACTAGTTTACAGGGTCCAGTACTTCACGATAATTCTCTATACGGACTAGAGTTCAGCCCAGCAAGTTAGAGTATGTGGCCCCAAGTACGGTAGGAAATTGGAATTTTATCCGGTTGAATAGGCTAGTTTACACCATGTTTTACAAAAACAAGAATTTTCTTTATCTTTTTTTCAAAATGATTGATACACTTAAATTAGATAACTTAAGACCAGTATACACCAAAATCTATTTGGATTAGTTTTATACAAATAATCTTCGGTATAGAATCCGGTACTAAAAAAATATTATACTATATTTTATGTCCAAACGAATTTGGGAGTATACTACTGTGTTCATTACAAGTTACATAATTTTACTTTATCAATCATTTTAAGAAGAAGAAGAAACTCATGTTTTTTCGAAGTATTATGGAAACTAGATTGTTCCAACTGAACAGAATTTCAACCCCTTGAAGAAGAACAGTTGAAGACGGTTGTGTCAATCGAAAGCGGGGCTTCTATTTATTTGGTCTCAAGAGTGTAAATGAGATGACTTGTTATTATGCTAGATTCGGCTTGTTTATCTATAGAGGTTTTAGTTCTTAATCGCCTCTTTAACAAAATAACTAGGATTAAGGAGTTGGTCACGTACTTACTCTCAATTTCTCTAACAAAATAAAAATGTAAATAAGCGGAATTTGGATTTCTAATATCTGTTTTTATGAACTCTATAATTTTATGGAATCGAGTTCAAGACATTGCAAATGTCTGTGTTTATTTACTATTTTAGATTAGGGGTGGCAACAAGTCGAATCGAGCCGAGTATTAATCATACTTGAAATCGACTTGAATTTGTACTACTCGATCTCAAGAACGACTTGAGATCAAGTTTAAATCTAAATTCGAACTCGACTCGACAAGAAATGAGAAAATTTGAGCCTGACTCGAACTCGTTTGAAAAATATTTTTTATATATTAATAAATAAATATATGAATATATATATATATATAAATAAATAAAAGTAAAAATTTATTTATGTATATTTTTTATTCGAGTTACTTGCAATCTTAAACAAATTGAATATCTCAATATTTGATCATGACTAAAGTTTGAATTAAGAACAATAATCTACTTATTAAAAGCTAGACTCATGGCTTAATCGAGAATGTAATTGAAAATTCTTCAAAATAGTCAAATAGCCACACTTGCACGCTTCAAAAACGTAACTTTATTTATCACCCCACAATTTAAAATATGCAAAAAATAAATAGTGAATTAGATATTTGTGCCTTGTATAACTTACAAGCTACGTACGTTTTTTGCTTTACTCTTTAGTGACCCTTTTGACTTATTCACCATGCATTTATTTATATATTTATTAAATTTCCTTTCAAAATGATGTCTCGAGCAACCGGTACAAGACTAGTTATATGACTTGTTGAGCAGATCTCTTCCTATTTTCGAAAGTTTGCATATTTATTTATTTTCAGCTGTTTACCTAGTATAAATATCTATTTTTGTAATTATAACTTAATATCTCATATAGTGAAAATACTCACAACTTGGTAACTACAAAATGTAGTCATATTAACGGACCGAATCAACAAATGCCTGATCTTCTTTTTCTCCCATTCATTAATTCTTCCATTTTAGTATGTATTTCACAAGAATTTTACTACAAACATACAGAAATAGTGAAAGAGGCCTTTAAAATTACATATTTGGTAAACAATAGGAGACAGATTTTGAGTGACACAAACAGAATTTTACCTATACAATTCCATAATTTTGATGCAAGATTTTGTTTGTTTCCCTAATTATGTAAAAAAGTAGTATGAAAGGCATATTTTTTTCCCACTTTCCCAGATAAATGAAGGGCCAGGATGTAACATCTTAACATATGGGGATCCAATGTGTAATACCCTTGAATAAAGTGCCGGTCCCTTCACCACTTTGTAAAGCATGACATAGACCATCGACATTCCCATCAATTTTTCTAAACTAACTCCATTCAACCTCTAAATATTTTCATCCATTCTATAATAGATATTAAATATAGACAAATTATCCATCAGTATATCTATCTAAATCATCAAATTAAATAAAATAATACATATAATTATTTTTTTTATATAAAATAATATATATAAGTTGTCCACCGGTGAGATAATAATTTTTTTTTATATAAAAAATTATTATTTTTAGGAAAATGAGTGAACTGTTGAGCCTTTTGTTCTAGAGGCTCAACTATAGCAGATCCACCCATCTAGGATAAAGGAATAGCGTATATAAGTACTGGTGGAATTTTTCTAATGCCAAATCTCTAATTTATTTAGATATAAAATATCCCTTTGGAGCTCCGGTGTAAATGCCCTAAGCATGTGTATTGAGGGACCCATATGTGAACTATCCCAACTTTAGTGGGTTCAAAATGTAATACCCTTGAATTTTGTGGCCATCACTAGAGCACCTAGGGCATGTTCAGTTGTTTATTTATTTTTATTAAAAGTTGAAACAATATTTGATTAATCAATTTTTAAGATGAACTTATTTATTATTTTAACTTAAATATATTAAAAGTTTTAAACTTAATTGAACTAGTTTATCTTTTAATCAAAAATAAATTATCTTATTCGCATAAAAGCTAAATGTAAACAAAGTTATAGATTTATTTG
>MKEJ01057808.1:0-17371 GCA_001753735.1 Embelia ribes
GTTTTCGAAGAACATCGTGAAGTAGGTTTTTTATGCCCAATCTCTTTTATCTCAATCTACAAGAGATAATGAAGGATGTTTTCAAAAGCTACTATCTGGAGGTGTTCATTAGATCGGGTAAATCTTGCCCATTTCATATTCGGCATGTTTGTGGGTCTCCGGATCACAGATCTGAAAAAAAAAATATGACATTTATACTCACATCACAATCTGCATATACGCAGAATGAATCTACATGTTAAAAAGGTTAGTCGACTAACCTCCGAGGTAGGTTGATAAACCTTGTAAAGAATAAAATCACTATTTTAATATATAATAAATGAGTTTTATTTTTTATAATTAGAAAGGTTAATAGATTTACCTTTAGGGTAAGCCTACTAACCCTTTCAAAATTAAAATAATTACTTTTAATATATAGCAAAAAGGCTCAAATTTTTTATAATTAAGGAATATTGGTCGATTTACCCCTACGGTAACTCAACTTACAAATGAATAATAGAACACGGATCTACGGTGTATGCCTGCAACACAAGTAACGAGTTGCAGGGCGCGGATATGATGCTTTGACCCAAATCTGCTCGCATAGCGACAAGAGCAGTGCGGGTATGAATTTAATGTGGGGCGGGTACAAATTCATCCAACGGATCCATGAGTAGACCCGCAAAAATATGGATATAATGAACCGCCCTAGTCCTGTCTAAATATTTTACAATGAGTATGCCAAGCCTCTCTTAAATTTCAATATTTAGAGTTAATTTTAAAAATAATCGCGCTACACGGTTGAATCAACATAGCACAGGAACAATAAAATTCCTGTGACCCCCTTTCATCGAATATTTAATATAACAGATGAAACAATTAAATTCCAATATATTTTGATGATTAACAACACATATATCTATAATCATTGCCTATCAGAGTTTTACCTTCATCATATGTACATACACGCCCTTCAATCAAATTTTCTTAAGTCCGCCACAGAACCAAAGTCACCTATTCGATATCAACACACTTAACTATGTTTCACAAGACCGTAACGATTTTATTTGCCAGATCACCGCAAGTCGAATATTTCAAATCTAAGATTGGGATTAACATATACATTAGAGCAATGCTCATATAAGGGAGTTCCATCACCAGGCTCTCCATGGATATGAAACCCTTTCTCTTGGCACTCCTTGAGAATGGTCACCCCGTTGGGGTCCGAGAGCCTGAATATTCCATAGCTCCTGAAACAAATCGAAAACACAGATTAAAATGATTTGTGTGCTGACAATTATATACTGAAAGCGTACAAACTCTCATGTGGCAACATCTTATGCACCGGTGGTGTTGTAAGAAAAAGATCAATGCACAAGATGTTGTCAGCTAAGAGTTTCTAAACTTTCTGTATATGATTGTGGGTATATGAATTATTGCTCGGTGTGAAGAAATGAAATTCAAAGTGCAAAAATTTATGTGATCGAACTTAGAAATATATTGCTGGTATTGATGTTCATCTATCACAAATGCCGAAAAAACCATAAAGTGAGAAAGTATCACATCATTTCCATCACCTCCTAATTATGATTCCCATTTTCCAACCTACGCTCATTCCACACTAGATTCATGAACTTAGAAAAAGAACCAAAAATTTGCCTAATCTCGAAAATCAAATCATTTAAAAAGCAAGTTAGGTGAAATAATTCCAAGGTCAACACAACGAAGAGGGGGTTTCCATATCCTTGATCCCAAAACCTTTACGAACCAACATTCCCATTATATGTTAGATCACAATTTTCCCTACAAGCTATGTCTATCAAGCTGTCTTACAAAACTTATGTAACCATTAAGGCTTATTTGGTTGCAACTTATAAGCTCCAGTTTATAATTTGTTTTGTTTAACAACTGGACGGTGTTTGACTGTTCAACTTTTAACTTGAGCTTATTTGTTGTTTTGGCCTAAATAAGTTAGAAATTTTAAGTTAAAGGCATTCAACTTATTTCTTTTTTCTTTGTCGGAAATAAACTAGATTATTTGCTTCAAAGTTGAAACCAAACAATCCCTAAATTGGAATTTCATCACATGACTAGGTAAATTTTATATCTAAGTAGAGTTGTTATACAACCACTAAGTACACATACTACACGAGGTAAAGAGGAAATATGTTGCAAAAATATATTGCCGGTTCGTCCGCGAATATTATTTCATAAATGTTTAAAATGACATACCTTGACGTATCAGTTGGAGCAATAACAATTGCAACCGCCTCTGGCACCATTATCTGGATATCGAATAATGATCAAGGTCGTAAAATAGCAACCAGTCTTAGTGTTACAACTACAAATATTTTTTGAAGAATCAAGTTATGAAGTTTTTTGTAATCAACATTCTTCCTCGTATAGATGTATCATATGGGTATCCATTTTCAAATATGATAATGAAATTACCTGATACGAAAATTGGGTGTGCAAATCAACCGAGGACATGAAACAGCTTTGAGAAGGATGAGTCTGTCGTGGAGAAAAGAAAACCATTTGTAGAAACAGTTACGCACGAATGATCAGAAATGTTAAGGCCTAGTTTGGTATTGTTTGTTTTAGTGCTGCTTCTGCTTTTTTTTTTTTTTCTTGGAACTTGTAGTGTTATATGTTTTGTAAATATAAAACTACTTCCCTTTAGTAACCTGAGTCTATCTTTCTAAGGGTGTCTTTAGAAAAAAATTTAGGACTACTCTCAAAAGCTACTCCTGCTTATTTCATAATTAATTATCAAAATTATATTTATTATATTTTTTATACATATTTATTTTTATTTTTTTAAGATAAAAATAACAATTTAACAAATATTATATTACTTATCAAAATAAAATTTAAAATTTATTTATCGAATAATTATACTCGTTTTTATAATCAATTTTGAAGATTACAAGCATTCCCAAACTAATCCCGGTAATCAATTCATAGAAGTATGTTTTCTCCGTCCATGAATAATTGTACAGTTTGACTGTACACGTTTTTTAAGATGATTTAAAATATGATAATTTAACATTTGGATATAAAATAAGGGTAAGTTCGATATTTTTGTTGCACATTTTAAAATTTTCTTAAAAAACATGCATAATCGAACTAGAGTATTAAGTTTCTCATTTATTAGTTTCTTTACAAGTTAGCATTATGAATGAATGTGAAGGTAACATATTTGGGGGTTACGAGTTTTAGCTTTTTCTCGAGTTATTGTATTTATACATATTTAAGCACAACATTATAGATAGGGAAAGAAATAGTGGGTCAAAAAGCGAGGGTTACAATGAGAACCGGAAAAGGCAGAAGAGTTTCTTACTCCGTTTATAAAGGTGTAAGTTTGAGGATTTTTTTAATTTTTTGTTTGTCATAAAAATAAAATTTTACAATAAAAAATTTTGAGAATATTTATTTAGCTTTACTTGTACAATTTGTAAAAACTATTGAAAATAATTTTATTTATAAAATTTTATTTTTATAATTAAAAAAGTATCCATCGCCCTTGCAACTTAGTAGACAGAGTAGGGTACTCTTCACCCCCATAGAAAAACTTTTCAATCCTTTTTTCTCTTGATTGATGGGCCAAAAGAGGAACTTTGATTGAACCTCTATTTTATGATCAAAATTTCAGATCAATTATTAACACATCTGCCTTACAATTGAAAGCAACTTTGGATTAGTTTGGCTAGTGGTTTATTTCTAATTTAGAAAAAAAAAAGGATATATTTAGCATATAGGCTAAAATAACAAATAAGATCAACTTATATAAGTTGAAATATCAAATATTGTTTAGTTTTTAAACGAATAAGATGAAAAATTGAAATTTATAAATGGTAACTAATCAAATCCAAAATAAAGTGGATCGTTTTAGCGTAATTCATTTTTTTCTAATGGTGCTTTTGGGTTGGTTTGGTTGCAGCTGTTAAAACATATATTTTTATTTTATATTTTTTGCTTAGAAAGAAAAAACAAATTCGATGCATATTGTCTAAAAGTTATAACTCTTTGGGTTTTAAATCAAAACAATAAGAAAGTTGATATTAAAAGTTACGAAAGCAAATATAATCTAACTTTTGAACAAAAAAAAAAAGCCGAAGATTTGAAATTAACAGTAGGACATGTCTTAAATACAAGCATTTTATTGTTGTCAATAATTATCAAATATTTACTACTCATCCATGTAGATTTACTCCTAATTGTTATGATATTGTAACCTTGGTACCAATACCATAATTTAAGTCGGTGTATATTGTTATAATGTTGTAACTTTGGTACCGATCCGATACCATAATTTAACTCAATGTATATACAAAATTACTAAAAATAAATAAAAAAATTGACTCCTCATTGCCATAAATATTTTTTAATAATTTAATTTTTTTGGTGATTTTCATTTATCAAAATTTACTAGCCAATATCATTTTTAAAGAAAATTGATTTTTTAACCAAAGATGGTAAGTTCGGATCATTTGAAAACAACTTTTAGAAATGCAATAATAAATTACGGTAACGATACAGCTTTTCCCAATATTAGAGAGTGCCAGGGCCCAGGGCTTTGTTTATGAATGGGCTGTTAGAACCTAGAATCGGAGTTTTGAATGATATAACCATTTTTGTCTACTTTGTATGGGCCGCAAACGATAGAGCTCAAACCTCATCTAGATCATCAGTAATCAAATTGTTTAGGCTTGGGTTAGGTCGAATTCGACTTGAAAAATATTGTTATGAATATAAGTTTACTTATTAAAATAGAAAGTACATATTTAATGCAAATGTACATAATAAAATTACAAAGATACAGTAATCAAAAAGTAATCAAGCCACTTGCGTGTTTTCGAGTCGAGTAGCATTAACTTGCCACACGTCTCAAGCCAAAAAACAAAATGAGTAATCACTCACTCAAGCTCTTTAATTCACAAGTCGAGTTTGAGCTTCTCGCGAACAACTCATCTCGTGTCCACCCGCATGGCTTGGAGCTTTGATGACGTCTAGCATTCTCTAGACAAATGTTAATGCTAGTTTGGCACGTGGTAAAGGGGGTGGAGTGCGACGGGAGAAACTTTCCTCGGGTTGGGATAAGTGATGAGCGAATTGGGATACGGACCGTAGTAGTTAATTCCCGAGGAGGCCGAACACAACGCCCTCGCTTGTAGGGTAAACGATAGCACATTCTAGTTCAAAAAATAAATAAATCCAGCTTTGCAAAAAAATGCTGTTCGGTTTTTAAACAAAAAAAACTAATAAGCTTGAAGCAAATAGAATTGGGAAATTCTAGTTCGATACATGAATACTTAAAACAAGAATTATCTTTATTGAACCCATCAATCATACAAAACAATTCCAATTCAAATAGAGGCCATGACAAATCAAAACAATACAATCACCATTCATTCTTATAACAACCATGTAACAAATAATAAAAAAAAAAAAAAAAGCACTTGTGATTTCACTGATGGAGAAGTGAGAAGAAAAAACACTCAGAAAATTGTTGTGGTCGAAGCATAGGATGCGATGAATAGTACGGAGAATAGCAGAGATGTTGTCATCTTGGTAGAACTCCCGCCCGATGTCCCACTTTCCGTTGAAGGTACACTTTTCGCCCCCGTTCCTATCAATATCAGCAAAATACATTTAAAACACTACTATTGTTAAAATATTATCCCATATCTACTAGTTATAAAATTTAATTACTTGTTTGCGTTTACAAGATCACCCTCCCGTTGTAAGCCGATTTTCATAGGTGGGTTGTGCCTGTGTGATCGTTACAAGTCTATATTTAATATGGTATCAGTACCTGAAGGAACAGTTGTCGGAGAATTTGTTGTTCTAGTAGGAGAGTTGGTTGGGGAAGCAGCTCCTGATCAAGAAGAAAAGTTACTTGTTAACTTCTTGAAGCTTATTTTGTTTGACTTTTAATTCCAAAAACTATTTTTCTCAAATGAAAAAGCGATTAGAACAAGCTGCTTCTTACCGTTGCATTGGCTAACGGGTGGGGTCTGAACATTGCAAGCCCCGGGAAGAGCTAGTGCCTGAGATTGGTTAACGTTAATCCCGTACGATGACCCACCGCCGCTGATGACTTGGCACAAGCACTGTGGCTGTGACCGAACCACGCTGGCGAGTTGCGTGCAGCACCCTGAGGATGGGGTCGATGAGTTACCCGTAATGTAATTGAGACACGGTGACATACTAATCAACGCATTAGTACAACTCGACGATTGAGCCCATACCCCTGACCAAAACACGGTTGCCACCACTGAAATTAACATCATTCCATTTTTTCGGCTGGCCATTTAAAATTTCGTGGTTTGAGTTTTAAAAAATGTGACTTTTAAAAATTGTTACTTTTTTTTTTTTTTGAAAGATTTATTCACTTAAAAATTTTCCATATTTGTTTCCATTATAATTTGTGAAGGAAAATTATTAACATACTACGAATCGTACACCTGAAATAATCATGCGCATTAATTCTATTTTTAATAGAAGATCAACGCACACAACATAACTGAAATAGGTACTTGCACATTTCAACCCGTGTTCTCTTGAATATATCATTACTCTTTATAGAAATTAACCATTCGGCAACTTGATTGCTTCAAATGACAAGCCACGACCTGAGCCGAGATTGAGTGTTACAAACTAAAGATAGACAAAATGCAATTAAACCAATATGCGAAATGATCGGCATTGTCATTTCTATGCAAAATAACTACCGAAAATTGCCTCAAGCAGTCGACTGTTCCAAAAAATATGGAATGTAAGTTTTGCTCATATTAAGAAATTTGTAGCATACTGCACATTTCTACTTGGGTAAAACAAAACTATACTAATGATGAACTTTTTAAGTACTCTTTTTTATTAATTAAAATTAAAATTGTGCAGGGGGGATGGGTGCAATGTGAAAGGGTACTTTGTGTGGTCTCTATTGGATAATTGGGAATGGGCTGCTGGTTATACTTCAAGATTTGGGCTTCATTTTGTGGATTACAATAATAAGCAAAAAAGATATCCCAAAGACTCTGCCAAGTGGTTCAAATCTTTTCTATCTTCCACACCAATATAAATTTAATTCAATTAAAATATACACATGATTTAATATGAACATTTGTTGATATTTGTGTCATTTTTTTTTTATTGTTTTCTCAAGAACTTCTAGCATTCATCATTTCACTAGCTACTTATTCTTTGTATGGGATTGAAGATTTATTGGCTATACATGTTTGTTTTACATATAGTTGTTGGTAGATGTATATATATGTAATTCACTCTGAAATAAACTTATCTGCTAAAAAAAAATAATTTTTTCATTCCCTTGCTCATTTTTTTTCCGTAGTAAATTAGCTGTTGTGAAATATTAAACTTTTTTTCATTCCGTCGAAATATCATGAACAAAAACTGAAGTTTCTCCTCACCAAATTCATTTACAAACAAATTACAATGTTTAAATTTGGCATCAAATAAAATTTCTATTTGCGACTGGAAAACATTAATGTAATTTAGTCTACTACATCCACTCTAAATGTGATATTAGATACCAACTAAATGTGGTACGTCATACACGTATCAATAACAATTTCTCAACTCTGAAAAATACTTAAAATGAGTCTGTTTTATAACATGAATGTTGTGATACCAGCACAATTCACGTAGGCTTCTACCCCGATTTTACTCTGTATGTATGGTCGTGAATGATTAATTGATCACCATAAAGAGAGATCTTCTTAGTCATCCCTAAGTAGCAATGCGTATATTTCACGTACAACGCATATATACATACGCCATGTAACTAAGTCTTTACAAGGTAACCACGACAACCCCTGCATATATTGAAACAAGGGAACAAAAGTTAGAAAGACAAAGTTAAAATCATCAACAAAAGGGACATGTAACAAATTTTTGGCCAAAGTTTTTCCTTTTCTTGAACCATCTTAACCCTTCATTTGGCTTGCACCGACTGCTGCGGGCCACCCTGCTCGGCTTGCCAGCCGGAGGACCGTGCCGGCTTATGGGCTGTAGGCCTATGGGTTTTTTTTGGGAAAATATAAAGCCTATATTTGTCCTACACCTGCATGTTTGAGGGTTGGCAGGCCGACCAATCCCTCGTATACTAGTAATTGATTGACTTAAAAACGAAGGAAGCAGTCGACTTACCTTAGTGGTCAATCAATTGTCTTCTAATGTTTAATAACTATAATTAATTAATCGAAAATCTAATAGAAAAGGTCAATCGACTGACTGCTTATGCGGCGGTCTTGTAGGGCAAGCCTGCGGACACGCAAGTGCAGGATGGATTGCAGGTCGAGTGCGGGTTGCAGGCCGACCTCAAACTTACGGACTAAGGCTTATTTTGTGAATGTCGATGCTTTTTAAAACCTACTTCTTAAAATGGCTTTTAAAAGTTAATTTTAAAAAGGAGTATAATTCTAATATTTGACAAATAATTTTTTAAAATCGCTTTGATTAGCAGTGTATTGTTTGATAGTGTTTTTAATTGTTAAAACAACAAGAGGAATATAATAAATATGTTAATTAATGATATAAAAACAATTTTTCAAAACGCTCCTAAAGCTATATCCAAAAACAATCTTAAAAGAGCAAAAATAAATTATTAAAATCAAATACTTTAAAATTTACCAAACACTCCAAGGTACAATTTATAAGGAAAAAAAAAAACAGAAGCAAAACAATCCCAAACCCACCCTAAATGGACACTTCTAATCTTAACACATTAAAATACAGTAAAAAGAGGAAAGCTGCACATTTCGCATTTAGAACAGATAACCAGACCGCATTTCTTGTTCCGTATCAGTTATTTTCTTGTCCATTCTATCCCACGATTTCATTTAACATTTATATAAGAATGTCTCAAGGTCGTATTATACCAAGCTCACCACCAGCCCTCCAATGTGAGGTTCTTTCCTATCAAAAAAACAAATAATAAAAGGACTCCTCAAGGGCCATAAAACATAACCCACCAAATTACACTTCATTTACAGAGCATTCGTTGTTTGTAATTATAAATTTGGACTTGTTCGGATATGACACGACTCTCAACTATTTAAGCCATAACTTGAGTTCGAGCTTAGCAAAAATTTCATAACCAATGAGATCAACTAGAGTCAAGAGTACCCATTATTCGCCTTGAGCAGCTAAATATGTAATTTGGGCTGTTCCAACATCACGTGTTGTACGATAACTGAGGAAAGTAAAACGGCTTCAATCCCTCACCATTCTTTACAGTCAAAAATAATGATGATACACTTATTGGCTCTCAAAACAATAACAAAGCCTTTGTGCATACGAAACACTGACCTCATAAATAGTAGCAACTTATTCCCCTCGGGGATAAACAAAGACGAGTACTGTTCACCTATTAACAGGCCCTAAAGGAAATTGAGACCTTAAAAAGGAAAGAATGACGAAGTCGTTATCTATCTCTCCTCTCTTCTAAGAGGGTTGGTGCAAAAGAAGACTACACTGTCACCTCAGTATCGGAGCCAGTAGGTCCTGCGTCTAAACCAGTTGTAGTCAGGTAAACCCTGGATCGGCCCCATGGCAGCAATAGCAACGTCCTGTGATAGCCAAAACATGAGGTCAGCATAAGAATGGAGATATTGTTACATTATAAGGCCCACCTGGAATTGTCTTTAGTTTGAGGTTCCAGTTTTTCAAATGAGAAACCTGTTTCGTGCACAATTTTTCGGTTTTTAGAGAATATGTCCAAAAATTTATTTTAGAGAGACCACAAGTGTAGCTAATGGTGTCTTCATCCCATCTAAAATGCATACACAAGAATAAAAACATGCTCAATGGTTTCACCGGAACCTAATACCAAACAGGTTTCTTTCACTTGAAAACATACCTTGAAATTTGTTTCAAAAAAACATTTCTAAAAACCATCTTTTAAGAATCCAAAAAACATGATCATGACCGAATTAATGTATATTTGCTTGTCTCAGATTAATCAAAGAGTTGCATAGAAGAGCTAACCCTATCAAATATAAAACGATTTGCAACACGCTTGACTGTGCTTGCATCCACAGCATCTATTCTGGCAAATAATTCAGCAAATGGTATTCGCCGGCCATATGTAATCAGCTGCAAGCAGAAGCACAATTAGTACGCTACATAGCAGAAATTTAAAATTATGCAGCTTATATATATACGTACAAACTGGATATTAATCAAGGGGAATAAACTCATTACAGATAATAGATTAGCAGTTGCTTCTTTACCAACAGTATTTAGTGCCCCTTTGAAAGAAAGCAAAAACACCAGGAAAACACAGATACAAGTGGAAAATAAGAGGAACTACCACTAGAAAATCGTACAGCAACAATATCCCGATAACTAAACCAGTAAAAAAGTATTATAAACACAGCAAGGAGAAAGCACCTGGCGTCCAATGTCTTCAGCTACAGGGCTGGTGCCATCAATATGTAGAAGCAAAGAAGACTTTAGCTGTAAACACCACATAGGTTAGTTAGCTCAGCTAGTCCGCATTTTAAGACGGAATATGTGTAACAATTCATGAGCTGAAAATAAGCACCATCAAATTTATATCAACCAATATCACAATGGCATCTAACATATTATGTACTGAAAATGAAAGTTCAAGTAAACACTGCTCTTGTCGATGTCGTCTATAGCTAAAGCAACTATGAAAGATGATCTAGCGGAAAACAGCTCATAGAAGAACAGTGTTTAGTTCTATGTTACCTGGAATGTGCATCATTCCGGAACGTGGAACGAAAATGGGAACGTGGTACGCTATGTATTGTAAAACGAGGTACAGTGGCGACCAAATTAACGGCCAATTTAGCATTGCTTTTTGCAGGCTGCTTCTGTTTTTTTTCTCTTGGAAATTGTAGCCTGAGGTATTTGGTAAACTCCATAACACCATTTAATAATCTGCATCTATTTCTCTAAGGGTGCTTTTAGAAGTAACCTTAGAGAGTTGCTTTGAAAAAGTTTATTCTGCTTTTTCTTTCATTAATTACAATAATAACCTCAATTATACTTCTCACATTCCACATACATACCTACTATCGTCTTTTTACAATACAAAGTACCACTTTACCAAACGCTTCACTATTTATCTAAGCATCTTTTAAAATACATATTAACTAAACACTAGGATTATACCCGCTTTTATAATCAATTTTCAAAAGCAGCTTTAAGAATCATATTTTAAAAGCACCAGCATTCCCAAACTAGGCCTAAGTTACGTAAAAATCAACATCTAGTTAAACCTAGCTTAAACTTCTGTAATTGTTTTGAAATATGAAATTTAATACTTTCAAAATTGAAACTAACAGAAATAACATCAATATTTTAATTGTCTATATATTAGATTTCTCTCCAGAAACAAATTTTAAAACAAATTTTAAGAGTTCAACTGTCTTGGGCTGCCTTGATTTGCTAAATTTGGTACGGAGCAGTACCACATTTTGGAATGTGCACACCAATTTGCAGTTCGATAGGATATTAGTGATTTTAGTAATATAGATTTAGATACAAAAGCTAGTAAAGATGTTGGTCTATGGCCACAATTGAAAGTTGATAACCTAATTATAGAAGAAATTACTTCCCATCAAAAAAAAAAGGCTGAAGCAGGAAGGAATCACTGACAGAGACTCTGAGAAGTGTTACAAAAATGATCTGTTCTCTTGAACCATGATACATACGATGACAGATGACAATGTTTAAAAGTACAATAGCCATCATATAATCTATGAGTACCTGATTACGAGCGCGAGTGACATCAGCTTCCGAAACTCGGTAGCACAACTTACAAAACTCTCGCATTACAGCATAAGCCACATCATCCAAGCAGTCAGGCTGGAAAGAAGTAGATAATATGACATCATTTCAGAAACAAACATCTATAAAAGAACCATAGTTTTCAGAAGGGTGGCGAGAAAAGCAACACAAAGCAAAAGGGTGGAGGTTTTCAGAATATCATGTGATCACTATAAACAAGAAGCAACAGAAAACGAATGTGGAGGTTTTCAGAAGGGTGTAGAGAAAAGCAAAACATTTAACCAGAGTTTAGCCTTTGTGTGAGGTTGAGTTTTTATTTCTAGGATTAAAGTGAAAGGATTCAAATCAACTATTAAGGGATGTGTTATTTGATATAAAATCAACATACTTTTTAAATGTCTTCAAAGGAATCGAGTATATGA
Organism: Embelia ribes; assembly: GCA_001753735.1. NCBI lineage: Eukaryota > Viridiplantae > Streptophyta > Magnoliopsida > Ericales > Primulaceae > Embelia > Embelia ribes. The sequence continues at coordinate 12,189 of MKEJ01057808.1, forward strand.
ATTAATGTCAGATGATGAAATGATCTCAAACAGAGAAAGGTTCTTTAAAATCAATTGTCATATGGATTACACTACACGGTAAATCCTCAATCACAGAATCAACTAATTGTTTCACAATGAAGTCTTGATCTAAGTTACTCGTCGCCAATTACCAATGCACCACAGTAAATTCTCAATCAAACGCTTGATTCCAAATGGAACCCTAGGTCATTTGGGATATCAGTCATTGATTCCGATGTCCAGGTCTCTTAAATCTTTCAGGACCAAAGAAGAAAGGACTCGCATGAAAGTAAAAGAATTAAAGTACTCACAAATGCAGGTAAAATGATAAATGAAAGACAAGCAATCAAAAAAGATGGAGAACTGTAGGAACTAAGATAATAAAGCTAATGGTGGGACTGTTTTATAGACACTCCTACATCAACTGTTCAGCCCTTTTTTCTTCTAAAATGTATCCTAAGCAGATAGAATTTAACAAGATTTTAAAAAAAAAAAATTCTAACAGCAACATTGATGAATATTAGTTACACACTCGGTTTAACACATACATAGCGCAATTATGCACACCTAGTAACAGGCAAATTTTCTTTGCATGTCTAAATGTCATAGTAGGCATTGATGTGTCCAACAAACCAAGACAAAAGAACATATTCATAGAAACAGAAAAATGATAAATATCATAACAAACTGAGACAAGACAATATATATATTTGAAAAAAGATAATCGCAAATAGTTTCTGGCTACCAATATGGCATGCCTTCAGAGCTACCATACCTTAGCCACAGCATAAACACCAAAGAGGCCTGTGTCCTTATAGTTGGTGTTAAAAGCCATTATGCTGTCTGCAATATCATTAATTGCAATCCTCTGAACAAGCTCTGAACTGTACAGAGATCAAACAGGGAATATTTAATATCCAAGCGATCAAACGACAAAATAAGTAAAACTCAAGCAAAATTTAATTCTCTCCAACATATGTGAGATGTCTACCTCACAAAGATAAGAATGTCAAGCAATTATAAAATGAGAGGGATCATTTTACCATCTTCAGCTCCCAACAGACATTAACTCAAATAACAGAGGAGTAGTGAAAAAACAGATCTACAGATAAGAAACAGACCCCATGTGCTTTCCACCTCCAACATTTTTGCTCCAGGATCCCAGCATAGACTGCATAACCATGAGAGCAATGGAATCTGGATCTGTCCATGATGCTCCACTGAAGGCAACCGCAAATTGAGCAAGAGGAATATCATCATCAATGATACGAACCTGATTTCCCAAACAATAACAGAACATTATTATGGAAAAGTAAGTAAAGATTTGACGTCAAGACATCGTGCAAATAGGAAAACATACCTCAGAACCGGTAAATACAGCTGGTTCATCTGCAACCAACTGAGATGTAGTAATGGAACTAGATGGCAGCTTTGTGAAAAGCTTTTTCACTTGTTCAACTATATCTTCATGCTTAACAGCTCCCGCGGCAGCAATGACCTAAAGATAAATCCAAATACAAACGCATTAAAGATTATAAAACCGGATTCTTCATGCACAGATACATATGGTCGACCAAATTCAAGAGGAACCCAAACCAAATGTTTTGTCAACTTCCAGACTTGCATCATCATCTCCTCTAAATGATATACATGCAACAAATTACAGCAATCGTGGCACTCTTGCTTTACATGGAAGGGAAACATCTTTTATCTCTCTTATTTTTTTTCGTGCAAGCAAAATTAACATAAGATAGCCAGATCTCATTCAGTAGTATTGCAACATCTGAGTCTTAAAGACATACCATTCTGTGTGGTGCATAGTGAGTCGAGATATATTTTTCTATATCTTGTTTTGTTATTTTCTTAATATTCTCAGCAGGCCCGAGAATGGTTCTCCCCAACGGAGTGTACTGGAATGCTGTAGCATGTAAATGATCAAAAACAACTTCCTCTGGATGCCCTTCCACCTGCAAGAAAGAGTGCAAAGAATTCACATTAAAACACCAATCAGAACAAAACATACAGTTGACAGAGAAGATGATTATATCACTCCTAATCAATCATGATATGAAAAATGTCATAAACCCTTAATTAACGAGGAAATAAATGAAGGATGCATAAACAAATGCATCTCCAGAGGAACCAAATGTCGTACTTTAATCAATCTTTCATCAATATCACTGAATATGATTACCCATCCATCCTAGATCTGTGGACTAAATAACAAACAGTATCGATCAGTACACCCATTGGAAATGTTTCAAGGAGAAAATTCTAAGCCTATCATCGTAACTACACCCCGATCTTGATGCATGTCCTCCTCTTACGAACTATGGTCATGTCCATCCTTCTGAAAATTCCAATAAAAAGGACTTAAACCAAACACGTGGTGCAGCACATCAAGGCAAGTCGAGGTAATGCAGGCAAGTTCCCAGCTTCAATTTAACAGTAAACAGGGGAGCTCATATAAAGTTCAACATAAAAAACCTTGCAGTCTACCCATTGAACAAAAACTAATTTCCAAATATCAAATCAGACCCAGTACAGACAGAGACTTTTGAACTGAATGTAGAAAGAAACTTCAAGTGGAGATCTTAGCTCAACATGTAAAAAGTAAATCACGTTTCAAACATAGGATTCAACTTAGTAGTTTACTACCAAATTCAATAAAACCAGCTGCATAAAAATCAGTAATTGTGGTACCTCCTCCATTTCGCGAAGAATCACATCACGCTCCCGATTAATCCTGTTCTCATCGAAAACTGAATTCTGCAGTATATCGGCAAGAATATCGAGAGCCTGAGGCACATTTGATTCAATAACCTTTGCATAGTAAGTAGTTTGCTCCCTCGAAGTGTATGCATTCAAGTGCCCTCCCATATTCTCTATTTCTTCTTCTAAAGCCTTCACAGTCCTCTTCCCGGTTCCCTTAAATATCATATGCTCCAAGAAGTGGGCCACACCATTTGTCTCTTCGGTTTCAAACCTGCAGGTTCAGAATCAAGAATCTTCTATGAGGGCTGAAACATATGAAAAGTACATACACAGTATTTTTTAGGGGCTCTAAGGTAGGGTCTGTTCATATCCAGTCCACTTCTCAAATCTTCATTTTGTGTTTTAAGCGGAGAAAGTGAAAACTAAAGAACACATTTGATACAAAAAACAGAAATTACAAGTTTAAGTAGTAACTACGCATGGAAAAATAATATGTTACCATATGGCCCATAAGACACTTATGTTTGGCAATGAGATGCCAAGGGGATTAGCATGCAAATACAATATTAGTCAATAGAGTATTACGCAAACAAAATATTAAAACGCTTGACAATTACACGCCCACCAGAACTCCCAACCAATTTAAATATATTCCTACAGCTTTCTCCAAATTGCTTGGCAATAATATGGCAAAAAGATTATTATGTACACAAACATTACATTGCAAGCAAAAACACTGACCCAATCGTAAGTACTACTGTCAACTCCTTGCACAGAAATGTAAGCTAAAAATCAAAATACTACAAAAGCAAATTTTTTTTACAGAAGTAATGATACTGAGGCATTTTCAACGGCTTTCTCTCCCACCAAAGTTAGGTAAAAAAAGGGATGTCCCACCTAGCGTTTTGAATACTACCAAATCCGCCCTTTAATTTCTTTACAAACAAGTTCACCCCCTTCAAATGCCCGCATAATCTAATTTCAATACATTTGGGCACCCCATAAACAATTGGAAATCCCAAGAAGATTATCATGAACATAAAATTTACATCACAAGCAAAGTCTTGAGCGTAGTAGACTGGACAATCCTACACAAACATAATTTATATACACATAATGATATGCCAATGACAAATCTCCAACACGGCCCTCTTATCTTCTCAAAAAATACTCGCTCCATCCATGAGAATAGTCCTATTTGGCATTTTAACTTGTCCAAAATAACTTTTCCAGTTACAGTTCAACCTTACAAATTTCTTGTACCGTACCACCTTTTCCCTTACGATTATTTTAGGACAAATACACCCTACGATTTCTCTCCCGCTCCACAACTTCCTGAAAGGTACCAAATACACCCTACAATTTCTCACTAAAACAAATACACCTTAATTGTCTTCCCGGAAAATGCTTGGCGAAAATATACAATGACCCAAAAAATGCTTGGCGATAATATGCAATGAATATTGCTCAGAACATGAAAGATTAAATAATCAAAAACACTAGACAAACTGAACTTCAAACACTGATGTAGGAGTGACAACTCACCAATATTGAGGCACTTTTAAAGGTTTTATCTCCCCAACCCATAAATTTCTAAGAGGTACCAAATACACCCTATAGTTTCTTAATAAAACATATACACCCATTCAATTGCCATCCCCCCAAAATGCTAGAAAATTATATGCCACAGACATTATTATGTACGAGGACTACACTAAACATAACTTTGTACACTGATAAAGTAGCAGCATTTGTAAACATTTTAAGAGTTTTTCTCTCCCACCTCATAAATTTCGGAAAGGTACCAAATACATCCCATAATTTTTTAATACACCCCTTCGTTTCCCACCTGATTGCCATCCCCAAACCCTTGGCAATCATGTGCCATGGAGATTTACGTACGTAAAAGATAAGGCAAGCAAAAAAAATTATTCCTTTGTGAAAGATAATATTACAATATTTTGAAACTAGCCTAAAATTGTCAATGCATCAAATGGTTTTAGCAAAATGAAGAAACAAAGCTAATAATCAGCACCGGAAAACACTATATAATTCATTGATAAACCAAAACACCCCTTCAATTTCCATCCTCAATAATGTTTGGCAATTATATGCCCGGAAGATTATTATGTCATAAAAGATCAAGCTAGCTAAAGAATTATTTTTTTCCTGAAAGATAAGATTACTAAATCTCTAACTAGCCGTAAAATCATCGATGCACACCAGGATTTTTGGGATTGTTTAGTTGGAGTCTTTAAGCTCAAGTTTTTTTGATTTTTCACTTGATGTAGGTCCACTTGACTGCTCAACTTTTAAACTAATTTATTTGTTATTGTTTTGACCTAAAAAAACCACAAACCTTAAATTTGGAGTTATCTAGCTTTTTTATAGTCTAAAAAGAATCTAGATTTTAATTTAAAAAGCTGCAACTAAACAAGTCCTTGCAGTAAAATTAAAAAAAAAAATTC
>MKEJ01057846.1:0-14896 GCA_001753735.1 Embelia ribes
TTTACAATCCAAAAAATGACTAAACTTAAAGAGAAAATAGACAACAAAATCAAAAAGATGATACCGTGAGACTTGATAAAAATAAAAAAATTCATTCAATATCATTACAAAATCAAATGGGAGAGAGTTATCATCTGTATAAGTGAGGATAGAGAGATGTGAGTAAATGTGAGTGAATGTATATGCGGATACAATTATATATCAAATTTAGCAACGGAATTACCTACGAAAATTGAAACCGTAGGCAAGCAACCGACACTTTTAACGATGGAAATAACGACAATCAAATATCAATCATTTTTGTACCGACGGAATAACAACAGAAATATTCCGTCATTAAATTATGTCGTTATATCCGTTGATAATACAAAATAATTAATTTGCCTATGAATTTTTCTATCGCTATATTTTGTAGCTATTTTGTCGTTATTCTATCGTTAACATGACTGGCTTTTTCCCGCCATTTAATTTACACGAATTTATCCATCGTTAAAATATCTATCAGTAGTCCATCGTTAGACCGTCAGTATTTATGTATTATTCAAGTCCATCATTTTGCTACAATAATTTAATTTTCGTCGTTGTTATAGTATGCTAAAAGTGCTTGGAGATTATTATATAAGGTTACCCCTTGGACTATTTTTATGTATAAAAAATATTTGCAGAATTACAATAATTGGGCATCTACTGCTTCATATTACAAAGCTTCCAATGTTTGGAGAACTCTTAGTTCCTATTTTCCAGAGTTGATTTTAAAAAGTAATTGGATTATAAAAGAAGGATTGGTAAGGTTTTGTTTGGGATTACTTTGTAATGAGTGTGGTGTTGTCTTCCCTCATGTGCTTTTAAATCAAGTTTTATCTACTAGTGGATGGAATAAAAATCTTTTGTTGGAAATGGGTGGGTTGGATTTTATGAATAAAATGAGTAATTTAAATTTTAAATGGAGGGCTGTGGAAGATTTGAGGTTCTGGCTAATGTCTCCTGAGGGGCTTTTAACCACTAAATTTGCTTTTAGCATTTTAGACAGACGAAACCTAAATGATTTCCCAGTAAATTTTTATGGAATCTATCTTTGCCCTATAAAATCTCCATTTTCTGTTGGAAATTGTGGTTCGAAGCTAATAAATTGGATGGGGATTTACAAGCTTTGGGATAAGTTTGTCTTCTAAATGTTCTTATTGCTCTGTGGTTAACATGGATTTTACCGAGCACTTATTCGGGAATAGTGAACTTATAGGCAAGGTTTGTTCTCATTTCAGTAGCATTTTCGGCATTCCTTGTCTTCAGGGGTTGCCTTGGAGGCCTTTTTATTCTCAATTAGTGCAAAGCTTGGAGGCCTTCTTTGCAAGTTCATAATTTAGCTTCTTTGGTCCCTTTTTTAATTTTATGAGAAATTTGGTTTTGTAAATGTTCACACAAATTTGAAGGTTTAGAAATCAAAGCTAATGTGATTATTTTTAAAGTTGAGCATTGGCTCAGAGAGCTTTCTATGATTCCCAAGCCGAAAAAGGTCATGTCTACTTTACAATCTATTCATTTGCTTTCCTTGAGAATTCCCATATTGCCTTGTTTGGTTAAAATGCCCTTTCTGGTCAAATGGATCTCCCCTCCTTCAAGCACATTAAAAATGAATATCGATGGCTTTATTCTTGGTAGCTCTGGCATGGCTGGTTGTGATGTAGTTATGAGATTCTAAGGGTTGTTTAATCTTTGGTTTCTTAGTTAGCTTAGGTTTAGCCTCTGCTTTATTTTTTGAACTTAAAGCTATCTTTTTTGGATTGAATATTTGTTATCAGTTGGATTTGAGCAATGAGTTATTAGAAACAGATTCTTTGATGGTGGCTACCTAGTGGAGGAAGGTTGTGTTTTCTATTTGCAAATATCTGATTGAATTGGGAAGAGATTTTAGAACTCCTTGCTTGGGTTGGTATTAATATTTTTCACATGTACGGGGAGCATAATTCCCTTGCCGATAAACTAGCAAAATGGGGGTCAAAGAGATAACAAATTGCTTTTTGAATGATTTAGATCTTCCATACGATGCAGTGGCTTCGTATCATATGGATAAATTGGGGTTTCCAGCTTTGGAGTGGTATAACTTTGTTTTGTTTTAATTGTTTTCTTGTGCTTTGTAATGATGGATCTTTGGATAAAAACTGGTGATTAGGATTTCCTTAAAAAAGAAAAAATTCTGTTAGCCATAAACGAACGACTAAAAGTAAAAGTTATGTGCTTCCTGTAAAAGAAATAAACAAGTGATATGAAGTGTTCTCTTATTTAGTGATGCATCTACTTAACAACAAATAAGCGAGCTTGAACAACCTAATTCCATTTATCAACTAAATGTTGTATGCAAATTTAAAGAGACCGGTAATGTGGTAATACCAGTGGCATATAGTAAGGTTAACTAGTACCACTGGTAGCACTATCACTGTCCATTTTCCTTGTGGATTACAACATTTTTTATTTACTGTGTTAGGGTGGTAAGAAGATTTACCATTTACTACTACCACCAATACTCTGACCCTAGTTCAGTGGCTCAAATTTTTCTCAAAAAAATACAATGAGCAAAAGTATACAAAACTTCTTTAAACAGATTGAATATATTTATCTAAAACGGAAGACACAGCGATTTCTTTCCAAAAGCCCTGAAATGTTCTTGATTAAGCAAGTTGAAAGCAATTTTGCAGCTATTGAGTTGCATGGTTGCCCTTTCGCTTTCACTCAATTTTAGCGTCAAGCCAAAGTTTTTGTTCAAATTAAGCAAGTTGAAATCAACTCTGCAGCTTTTGAGTTACAAACTTCCCCTTTCTCTTTTACTTGATTTTAGTTTCAAGCCGATGTCTTCATTCAACAAAATCAATGCCACACGCAGTGGAAAAGCAAGAAGGGGCACAGGGATGGCCCCGACCCTTACTTTGGAATTTTGACATAATTTGTATGTAAATTTTGATATATTTTGAGGATCCCCATTATGCGACCAGCCTTCTAGGGAGATATAGAACTATTGGTATAAAATAATAATTGCATTAATGAATAGCTTAAATTACATATGAGAAGGAAGAGTCCTATATATTCATGTACAAGTCTAAATTTTTAGAGAATTCTATAATATCATTAATATAGAGTTACCCCCTTGCCTTTACATATATATCACTAATACACCCCCTCAAGCAAATGGATATGTCAAGAACACGGAATTTGTCCTAAAGAAGAGTAAAACTTGAAGATGCCAAAGGCTTCGTCAAGGTATCAGCCAGCTAATCGCGAGAAACAATGAAACAAACCAAAATAGACTTGCTAGCCGCATTCTCTCGAACAAAGTTAAAATTGATCCCATTATGCTTATGCCGAGCATGAAAGACATGATTAGTGGAAAGATAAATAGAACCAATATTATCACACCAAAGAGTAGGTGTAGTCAGAAGAGATATGTCCAAATCACAAAATAAATGGAGGATCCATGACAATTTGGCGGTGATGGCTGCCACAGCATGATACTCAGCTTCGGTGCTAGAACGTGAAATAATGGATTACTTCCGAGAAGTCCATGAAACAAGATTATGACAAATATAAATACAGAATACAGTAGTAGAGCGACGATTCAAGGGGTCTCAAGCCCAAAAAAGTTGGAATCCTTTAAAGGTTCACCAATGGCAACCAAGGTAGCAGTACATCATTTAATCTTCAAATAATACTCATCTATAGAGGAATTACTCTTTTTCATAGACGACAGTTCATATTTTAAAAGGATGGATTTAGAACAAAAGTGAGAAGAAAATAGATGAGATAAAACTTCCCAAGCCTCATGAGACGTTTCCACCTCAACAAGATGAGTCAATAAATCCTCAGACGTCGATGAAATAATAATAGCTGATAAAATAGATTGATCTTGTTGTAGCCATAGCAGGTATGTATGATTAACAACGGAAGTAGAAGTGAAGGAGCAAATAACGGATGCGGGTAAAAACTAGGGTGGGCACTAATCAGTCCCATCAATAAATTCAAAGAGACCTTGGTAGCATAAATGAGGGACAAGTTGGGTTTTACTCAACAGATAATTATCTTGTGTGATTTTAAGAATGACAACATGATGAAACTTAACGACAGATGGTATGGTGGGGGACCAGGGCAGTGGCTGTAGCAAAACTAGTGAATAGGGAAGTGCTTGAGTTGGGGCTGGTGTCACCAATGATAGGTGAGTCGCCGGCTATGGGCTGGATGGTAGGGGTAGTTGTGGTGTCCGACATTGGGGTGCCCATGGTGCGGCAGGGTGGGTGATGTACAAGTGGCTAGAGTTTTGGGTAAAAGAAAAAACAAATAAATTTTGTGACTTTAGTCTTAGGCTCTTGATACCATGTTAATTTATTAAAATTAAATTCAAACAATAATTATATTAATGAATAGCTCAAATTATATATGAGAAGTAAGAGCCATATATATACATGTACAAGTCTAATTTCCAAAGAATTCTATAATATCATAAATGCACAACAAACCTTTTGCCTTTGCACTTATATAACTAATATCACTGGCAAGAATGTATGGCCTTGGCCCTCCAACCAAGATTTCTCGATGTGCTACTTGCTATACATATATATAATGAGTTAGGATTTTCTATCCGCATCCTATAAAATATCCCAACACGTCTTTTACAATATTCAAATTCTTTCTTTTAGCTTTGTTGGAAAATAATACGTATTTATTATCATATAATAAACATAGTGGGTATTTCGATATACTTGTAGTGGAATAAATACAAAGGTAAGGATCGGTGATTTCTTAAACTATAAGCCCACAGACATGTGAATTGGTACTTCCCAAAATATAGAACAACTAGTAGAGTTGTCGACCAAACTCATGCCTTAGGAGATAACCAAGAAAGAAAATTATATGTTGAAACTCATATGTATTTTCTCCACAAGGGGTGTATTGATAAGATATATGATGTAACCAACCTAATCCAATTAGGATTATATCTTATCGATATCTTTTAATTATCACTAAGATAATTAGAATTATCATTAAGATAATAATAATAAGAAGAAGAATTATCACATAAATAAATAACTAATTATGATATCATGTGGATGCACCAAAGTCCCCAAGCAACAAGCTTAAAATTAGATTTATTATCATCAAGCTTATGACATTCACGCATGAATTTTTTGCCCTCTTCTATACCTATACATTATTCATCCTCTCCACTTGTATGAAATATGTCGACTTGCGGGCTATATATGTCGATTGTTACTACATATGTCGACTTATGGACTGTATATGTTGACTTATAAGTCCTTAATTACTTTTTCTTCTGAAAAATAGTCCATTATTTATATTAGACTATTTTAACGTCGACTTTTATGGTCCAAGAGTCGATTGTTATGTCAACAAATCAACTTTTGCCACTTGGAGACCTTTGAACTCCCGCCTTCCAAACTTTTAAATTTGTGAGTTGACTTATACGAGCAAAAGCCAACTTATTGTGATGTTTTGAGTTCAAGGATGTTCATTTGCATGGACCGAGCATTTTCTGCACTTTTCTAAGCTTGAAACCTTCATACATCATTTGTTCAAACATTAGTACAACTATAGAGCTCGATTTTGTTTATTTTCACTTAGATTTTGTTATTATAAAAAATCAATGAAATATTTTAATTTAGAACCTTAGGGAAACATAATCTTTTCATTCTTTTTTGTTTTTAATTCTAATATTTTTGGGAGTTATCTAATTTATTGTTCTTTATTTGTAGTGCTCTTTTTAATTACTGTTCTTGATTATATTTTTTCATTAGCATGAAATTTTATTGATGTTATGGTTAAATATTATTGCTATGTTTTCTTTTAATATGTTAAGCTAAACTTTTTCTTACCTAAGGAATGAAAATAAATTAGTGTAATCCCTTAGATCCTAATTGACAAGTATGTTATTAACGAATTTAATTTGAAAATTGATTTAGTAAAAAAATCAAGGATTTTTGAGATGTCTGAGTACCTTAGAAATCATATAAGCATAGTTATGTAGTCCGACACACACCCATTGACACTCTAGGTCAAAATACACCTAATTATAAAAATTAGTAATTTTCTAGACAAAATTTATTTAGAGCTCATCAGTTAGAGAAATTAGAAGAGGAAACCAATTTATTGGATTCTCCATTTGGGCAAATTTTTTAATTATAATTGTTAAATTTCCATACAATAAGTTGTTATTTAATTTTTTTACCAATCACAATCAACCAAAAAGCAAATAGGAGTAAGAATAATTTAGTTATTTTTAATTATTAAAAATGAACCCTAAGAATTGAACTGTGAGATTAAGAATTTCTTAGGATTTTCCTTGATCAATAGGAGTATCTGAGATCAATTTTTGGGTCTTACCGAATAAAGTTGTATCGTACCCTAGTATACTTGCTAGGTTATTTTTCTACACAGTTTAGGAGCAATCAAGTTTTTGACGTCGTTGTCGGGAACTCCCCAAATGGAGTGCTAAGAAATTTTGTATTCCCAATTCTTTTGTTAGAATTTACATACCTGTAGACCATACTCAATGGAATTACAAGATTCCACCTTTTATACGACTACAGAAGCAACTCTTAAAATACAAGACTAACACTCATTCTCCTACTCCAATTTTTATGAGTGCACATGGCGATAAGGAAATCCAGGCCCTACTTGGATTTGACAATCCAGGTGGCGGCAATTTTTTGAATAATTCTCATCCTCTTTCTCAAGGCAACTAGCTTCTAGTAACTGGTAACCATCAATCTTAAGGGAAACCACTCAGGTTAAACCCTAATCAGTGGAATGCGGTTCAGGTGTATATCACTATGAACCAACCATTTCCTCCAACTCAGCAAGTACCTCCTCCAATCAATCCATTTTTTTTATCCCCATTGAAATGTACTTCGGCCTTTTAAAAAATGCACACCATCGTACATTATCATCCCTGAAAATCAATAAGGGATATTTAAATTCAAGCCAGGAGTGATCAATTCCTTACCTGAATTTAATGGATTGGAGGTTGAAAGTACTTACAATTTTATCAATGACTTTGTTGTTATATGTTCTATATTTGGGGACCCTTCGATTGATCCTGAGATTCTTTGTCTCAGTCTTTTTCCTTTTACTCTTAAAAATAAGGCCAAACATTGGTTCAATTCCATACCTACTTAATCAATAATCACTTAGGAAGAGATGAAAAGAGTTTTTTTTTTAATAAATACTTCCCTTACCATCAAATACTTAAATATCAAGAGTACATCTCCTGATTTGCCACACCACCTTCTGAGAAATTTCTCTAGTCTTTTAAATGCTTTAAGGATCTATTTCTCACTTGTCTCTACCATGGCTATAAATGGTGGTTGATTAAAAATTTTCATATATTTCTAAGTGCTCGATTGAAGCAAATGATTTCCTCTATCGATGGTGGAAATTTTCTCAATAAGGGTACTACGGATATCTAACAATTCTTGGATGACATAATTGATGAGTCGCGAACTTGGGAAGATTCGCTAGTGGGTGTATCTAACTTATCTTCCGCGATAGATATTCCTACCAAGGGAGGTGCCTACCACCTCAATGAAGCCAATTAGTGAAAGGCAATATAAAAGAAAAGGGAGGTAACGGGAATTAAGAGGGTAAATGTTGTGGTGATTGCAATTGTGTCTATCACATGTGGTTTTTGCCAAGGTAATGGGCACAAAAATGGAGGATTGGTATCAACTTACTGTCATGAAGGACTTATAACATGGGCAAAGTCAATTTGCCCAATACGTCCAATAACAGCCTGCTCGAGGGCAAGGAAAAGGCAATCTATTTTTAAAGATGTAAAATCCGGATTGGAGGAATTACCCCAATATGCCGTGGAAAAATGAGGCTCCACAGCCTTAAAAATTCCAATATAAATTTGGATACAAGTCTTCTATGCAGGTACTTATGTAACTCCTCCTTACTGACAACAAGAGCAATCAATACGAGTGAGTAACCTCGGGTTGATTAATTGGAAAATAATATCAATGAGTTGTCCTAAAACCTGAATGAGTTTGTAAAAGCTCTAGGTAAACTAGGCAAAGGTCATATGCCTACACAACCTAAGTCACACCCACCAAAGCAGGTGTAGTTTCTGATTTGGACCTCTTAAGACAGGTGTGTCATGTGCACGTGAATATGGTCTCGATTGTAGAGCGAGTTGAGAGTGTTGAGGCAAAACCTTGAGGTACATGGATTCTCAATCGATCGGAACATACTACGATTGATTGAATCGGTACTGATGCCACATATTTTTCTTTCTCCTAATTTGATTGATTAAGACATGCCTAGATCAATCAAAAATCTCTAAACTCAAAATACCCCAATTCCCTTAGGTAGCAATGTTAAGGATCAAACACCGGTTCGACCCTTTGATGCTCCCGTTAAGGCTCCAACTGAGTTATTTGTAGAGAAAACATCTAAAGGGATAGAACGGGAGCTCAAAAAGGAGAAAGTTGTGGTAGTGAATAATAAGGGTATTCTAGAGGTCGACCCATATAAGCCTAGAGCATTACTCCCTCAAAGATTGGCCCAACCAAAAGTGTCAAACGCTACAATTTTTCTTTTTAAAGATGCTAAAATAAGTTGAAATTAATATACCTTTGCTCGATGCCATTAAGCACAACCTGTCATATGCTAAATGTCTTAAGAAAATATGTACGGGTAAAATAAAATTAACGAAAATGGGCAAGAATATCTAACCGAGAAAGTGAGTGTTGTTCTTCAACCACATATCCCGCCTAAATAGGACCCTGGATATTCTATTTCTTGTATGATAGAAGAATTTGTGATTGATCATGTTGCACTCAATTTAAGGACTACTGTGAACCTATTACCTTATTTGATTTATAGCCAATTGGGTTGAAAGGTCTTTGTATTTGGGTAATGGAGCATGTAAGCTTGCGAAAGGGATAGCTGGGGATGTACTTGTACAGATAGATAAGTTCATTTACCCTGTTGATTTTATGGTATTGGATACTAGTATTGCACCTACTTTTGTTCCAATCATTCTTGGACGACCATTCTTGGCGACGTCTAACACTCTTATCAATTATTACAGTGGTGCAATGGAGCTTTCATTTGGACATATGAAAGCAACACTTAATATTTTTGATATCCAATCATCGAATGATAGGCGTAGTAATGCATGATAGAATGAATTTGTTCTATCTTGTGCAACCATTTCATGAGATCGACGAGCCAAGAGTACATTGGAGGAAGAGTTATTTGTGGTATGTGAGAATTGGCTTAGAAGAAAGTCTAAAAGAGTTGGTGGTTTGGAGATTGGAAAATCTTTTGGAGCAGGAGTGCAGATAGATGATACTTTACGAGATAAGGAGTTAGTTTCGAAAAAGACTAAGCATCCGAGTAGGTTGGGGGACGTGACGAGAGAGCTGTAAGTAGTAGTACACATAGGACAAACCAAAGCAATATGTTATGCAAGCACGAAATCGAGTGGATCTTAGTGATCCACCCAATCATAGTTGAACGTATATTTAAGTAGGCATTTTGGTATATTAATTTTGCTTTCTTTTCTTTTCTTTTCTTTTCTTTGTTATTGTTTTTCTATCATTCTTTTCGTTTGTTTATTTTTCTTTTTAGTTAGTTATTTGTCTTTTTTTCTTATTTAGAACAAAGGAGATTATATTCAATTCAAGTTGGGAGGTGTACACACCTATCTCTCTTTGAAATCCAGCCAAAATTTTTGAAAATTTTAACTTTTGTTTTATTTTTTATTTTTAGTTTTTTTACGAACCTCTGAGCATTTGCTATTACAAATGATTCCAGAGCCCATTTTGGATAGCACGAGTTCATTAAAACCTTCAAAATTCCTTCTTGGTAATTCTGATTTGCAACGAGAGTCAGAACAACTGGAAGAAGCACAGACCACTGCGAGGAAACAAAAATATGTAACTTTTTTCACTAATCACACAAATACATCAAGTTAAAATTGAAATTTTATTCGAATTAGTATGTGAAATTTTACACACCAGTTGGGCAGGACCTGGTTCCAGATAGATAGCGAATGCGTAAGCAATACCAGTCACGCAATATACGAGACAAACCAAAATGATGTAGTTATCTAAGAAGGATGATCTTGGGTTATTGAAGAAGTAGAACATGGATAGATAGACCACGGGCTTTATAAGTGTATTGAAATGGTCGATTGTGTCCTTAGCAAGAAAGTACGCCAAGCTGCTCATTCCAGAAGCACTTTCTCTCCAGTAGTGTAGCTTATCCAGATTAAATGTTCTCAAAGCTGCTATTCCACTGAGGAGAGCTGAAAAATTAGCCAAAAAGATATCAAAACAATAGATATAGATCTCTTGATCTTACCCTTCATTAAGAAATGACCGTCGCAGAAAGTTAATTGAGAATCTAAGCACACTGCTGATAAAGAAGGGAGTGAATACTTAACTCCCCTACGTACTATGTCATAAACATCGGACAAAAAACACAAACATTATTAAGGTCTTTTACTTACAAACTGCGATGACTGTATAAGTGTAACCAAGGGCCCCAAATGTTTCATCGTTGACTTTTGCAAGTGTTCCCAAGCAGATTCCAGCTAGCAATAAGATCAGAAAATCAACAGCCTGTATCCTAGCTTCACGAAGACGCTGCTTGCCAACCCTGAAAGCAACCGGTTACAACGCATGCCACATCAATTAACCAATTGTTATTTCATCAATAAGATTTATGGTTTATTAAATGGTTAAGGCTATTATTCTAATAGATTTCATATGTAATCTGGTGGATGACACTGGAAAAAACAGATAAGCAGCTTAATAAATTAATTGATATATCTAAGTTCTGTTTGGTTTTGCTATCAAAATGTTTTTGGTTTTCTAGTTTGTTGTCTCATTTTCACTAGTTTGGGACCGAGAACAATGGAACTTTTGAGAAGTCCATAATAATTTTATTGAGAAAAATTGGAACCAATGAGAACAACTCTATGCAGGCTACAAAAACTGTGGTGTTTTCAGGAAAATTGTCTAAAACTGTTTTTGGAACCAATCTTCCAGACGATTTTCCTGCTGTCTCTGTATTTAGAACAAGAAACAAATAAAAACTGCAAGGGGAAAAAAATTTATACCTCCCCAAGAAATATTTATATTGCTGGAACACTCCAGGAGTTCTCCGATCAGACAAGTCCTTAGCCTTGAGGAACTGATGTTGGAATTGGTCCGCTTTCATTTCGGCATTAAACTTAACATCTTGCCATAGATCTCCAGCAAAGGACTGTTCATCAGCCCCAAGGGCACCAGTAACTGACCCATGAGCCGAACCTTCACCCACAGCAGGCGACATTCCAGCAGAATCGAGCATATCAGGGGGCACTTGGTATCCATTATGAAGCATCCATCTCATGGGAAGATCTTTGTAATTTATTCCCGAGCTTGTGCTCGGTTTCACAATCCCTTCTAGAATATCAATGAAGTAATCTGGCGGATTAACACGCTCAGGAACATTGATACCTAGGCCTGAGAAGTACTCTTCGACCTTTTTAACTGATCCGTGGTATACGGTAAGACCACCTTTTGCTAGAAGTATCAAGTCATCAAACATCTTGAATAATGTGTAGCTGTAACAGGAAATAAAAAGAGAAAACATTCCACAGTCCCTTAGATAACAAAGATGAAGTCGATAGCCAAAAGAGAAAACATTCCACCTGCAAGTGCTATCTGTTGAAATAATTCCCATTTCGGAGAGAAACAATGGTTTTACAACATTCAACAAAATCATCCCTCATGATGAAGGAACCAAATTACAACACATACATAATATAAATAGATATTTACATAATGATGTGCCACTAACAATTCTGCAATTTTTGACACAGCTGTGGGTTTTTTCTTTCATGTGAGTCAATAAATGCCTACAGAATAGGTGCCAACAAGATTATGTATAAAGGAAACCCGTATTTCTTGCACAAAAGCTTGCTACAAGTAGGAGCTTATCAAGCTAGATAATGTGTTTTCAACTCTTTTAACATTTTTCTGTTCCGGTGCCTATACTTGTTAAGTTATACGCTGCCGATCTATATATTCTTTGCTGTTCATCTAAATTTTTGCATGCATTCAGTTTTCAGATTAATACTTTCTCTTGGCAAGGGTTAAATGCTTAGGCAGCCATTGAGAAAAGGCCTCAACTTTAGGGATTGTAATTCACTAAAAGTACGCCAAATTAGGTCACCCACATTTTGTTACACGCACTCTTCTACTATGTAAGACTTAATAAAGTTCTGTCAAGATAATTTTTTCTTTCATGGATTTTTTAACCAAAGAAAAAAGGAAACAATACAAAATCGGGATGGACTAAAATTATCTAAATTTCATTAAGATAAGTACGACTGGGTAATGGTAGAAATTACCTCGGTTGGTGAACCACCATGCAAATGTTCACTCCCTCCAAAGCTTCACGGCGAAGTGCTCTAAGTAGCAGCAGTGAGGATGAGCTGTCCAAACCGGAAGTAGGTTCATCCAAGATCAGAAGAGAAGGCTCCATGACCATTTCCAGCCCGACATTCACTCTCTTTCTCTGACCTCCAGAAATCCCCCGCTTTTCCACTGTTCCGACTAGGGAATCTCGTACGGGCTGCAATCCCAATGATTCAATGACTCTCTCAACAACTAGCACTTTTTCCGGTTTTGGCAGATCAGCAGATAGCCTATAGATATAAATTTTAGATAGTAAATTCATATTCTAAATTGGGTGGCAGTGAGATTTGAACCAAGAACCATCTTTCAACTCATTGTCTCCGGCACCATGTTAAGTTTAGTGACACCATCTCATCCAAAAACTTAAACTTATAGAGAAGCGCATCAATTACATACTATCATCAAGGTCTAATTTGAATAACCGTTATTAATAAATTCCGAAGAGTGAAAACAACAATAATGGTTGATACGACAAAATGCTGTGTAGGAAATATTCAAAAACAGTTGCAAGTATGTAATTGCCAAGGAGATGTTGGTCAGCACTAAAAAGGTTAAGAGTAAAAATAGGAGTTGATAAAGATACAACTAGCCTCCCAAATAGAAGTGTAGGCGGCGTACCTGCATCTAGCACTGAACCACAGATTCTCCTCCACTGTTAAATTCCCATGTACAATATCATCTTGTGGCACAAACCCTATAATCTTTTTGTATGACTGAATAGATTCTACCTTCCCATTTATGATAACCATGCCACTCACTAAGCAACCAGTTGCTTTCCCAGCTACCGCAGAGAGAAACGTAGTTTTCCCAGCCCCAGAAGGACCCATGACAGCCGAAACACGACCTGGCATAAGTTTTCCGGTCACACACCTCAGCAGACGCTTCCTTTTCCCTTTCAGAGTAAGCGTTAGGTCCTTAAAAGCAACCTCAATCGTAGGCCTTTTTCTGACTTCTATATCAGATGCCATCGTGATAACTCCTGAGAAAGTCATGTTCTTGTTCTGCTCTTGGAAAGCTTTTTCCTTCTCAATCTGACCGTACGCGTACTTAAATATCTGGCTACGAGTGTGCAAATCCTTGGCCTTTGGCATGTGTTTCTTCAAGTTCTTATCTCCAATCTCGATGTTGAACCCTTCGTGGCTTTCGGGGTCATTCTCAAGGTCGTGCATCATCTTCGTGAGGTTGTTTTGTCCTGAATCTTTGCCACGAGGTGGCAAGGCCGCGTCTGTTCCTGGTTTGGCTTGGCCAAGGCCCTTGAGGGGTTCGTGTTGTTTCAGGGTTTTTTTACGAGAGAATGTACGTGATAGCGAGGACTGCAGTCCAACTGCGTGCTTCCTGGCAACGTCTTTCGCAGACTTCCATCTTTGTTGTGCCTGGGCGGTTTCTCTGACGTGTCTTGCTGCTGCTTCTCTCGATTTTGCTTGCCTTTTCTCTCTTTTACTAATGACTCGGTCTGAACAATTGTAGAAAATGAGTAGTAGTAGAGTTAACCCAACCTGCATATTTGAAAGAATAAGAAAAGGGAAAATAATCAACTTCTCTTTTTCTTCTTTTCTTTTCTTTTTTTTTTCTTTTAGTTCCAGTGAAACAAGAATGTTCTTTACTATTGGATAAATTGTCCAACTCTAAGCGGGTGACTTACAAAAAGAAGGATGCCATATGCAGTAATATTCTGGTTCGCAGTTCCTGCTTTACAGGTTGCCAAATGGAAACACCCTGCAAATTGTTCCCATTGTTAGTTACATAACCAGCCAGTTAAAGCAGGACGGTTGTTCTTGGATTTGGAACACAATAAGCTTGTCATAGTCATACGTGATGACTATTATAAGCATCAGAAGGAAAACAAAAATGGTGAACAATTATCTTCATATTTCGTCATTCTCTACTAAAGCATATGGAGACTATGTTCTTATATATCTCCTATATGATCAACTTTTCGTATTGTAAGTTGCACGGTTAGTTTTGAACCAGTATGCACATTAGCTTATTCGACTAATTTAACTTATATATTTGTAAAAAAATATTGCGAGGAAAAGGAAAATCAATACTGCATAAACACAGCTTACCTGCCGGTGATACAGAACCAGTTCTGCAGAAATGCCTGAAAAGTGACCAAACTCTAGTATCAGTAAATCAAGCACATTGATGTCACACATACACATGTAAAAGAGGAAAAAGAAACGAAGGAAGAAACAAATTAAAATGCACAAATTCTACGAGTTCTGGGATAAAAATCAATACCCACTACTGCAAGGAAGTTTCTTGACAGTACTTGGACAGTATGATCCAGCTGAACAGAACACTTCACTACCGCTGACAATGTCGGCCCAAATATCCGATCCACCACAAGAATGGTTTTGCTGCCCAGGAGGGAGTTGGTAACGGTATCTGCACAATATTTGGTTCCAGATCACTAATCT
>MKEJ01057847.1:0-36032 GCA_001753735.1 Embelia ribes
AGTTATTTCTATTTTCGGTTATCTATTTAGTGATTGATTATGTGAAAACGGTACTGGAAACAGAAGGGTACAAGATTAATTTGGGAAATTTGAGTTGGGGCGTTAAAATTATTACCTGTTTCAAAATTTGAAGTTATTTCTGTTTTCGTTACGTATTTAGTGATTGATTGTGTGGAACTGATCCTGGAAATAGAAGGACACGAGATTAATTTGGGAAATTTTTTTAGTGGGGCATGAAATTTATCTGTTTGAAAATTTGAAGTTATTGTTCTTTATTTAAGTTGTTTCTATTTTCTTTATGTATCTAGAGATTGATTCTGTGACACTGGAGCCATAAATAGAAGGGTTGCAGTTTGTCGAACACTTTTTGTGAATTTAAGAAAGTGCGTTAAACCAAATTGGGGAATTTTCAGTTGGGGCAGCAAAATTGGGGCAGTAAAATTGTTAATTTTTTCCCCCCTTGAAAGAATTGTTTTGCAATTTAGCTGGAAATATGGATAATTAGGATCTTGGTTATTCTTTATCCAAGTTATTTATGTTTTCATTGTGTAATTAGTGATTAACTGTGTGGACTTGAAATTACTAATAGAAGGGTTGCAGTATGTCACATTTTGTGAATTTTAGGAAATAGGTTAGACCAATTTAGGAAGTTTTTATTTGGGGAATGAAAATTATTACTTGTTTGAAAATTTTTAATTAGTATGCCTTTTCTCCTGAAAGAAATTTTATGCGAATAAGGATATATTAGTAGGTAAAATTGATGTGGACCTACTGAGGATTTAGTGATTTACCCATCCTGTCCCCATCCTTAAGTAGTTTCTAGTCAAATGTTTTAAAAAATTCTTGCAGGAAAGTTAAAAATGCATTGGGTTGAAAGATTGCTGTATGTCAATATTTTGTGGAAATGGGTCAGCAAAATTGGGAATCTTTTATTCAGTGAGTGGAAAATGCTCCATATTTGAGAATTTGAAACTAGTGTGACTTATTTGAGAAAGAAAAACAAGCCAATTAGGCTGAAAATAAGGAGATTGTAAGTAATCTCGAGTCTACACGCTTAACTTTTTACAGCCATTCTTTTTTATTGAATTCTTGTGCTAAAGTTAAAAGCATGATTCACTTGAAGTACACTGGCTCCACCTAAGATAGCTTGATAGTAGGTGTTTAAGATGGAAACTTAAGTTTCTTGTTTGGCCATGTGTATGAAATATGGTAAGACTTGGTAGATGACTGTGGTAACCTCTTATTACTGAAAATATGCACTTCCTAGATACTCAAGAGTGACTAGGTAATTTCTTAAAGTTAATAGTTTGATTAGGAAATAGCTTCTCTAGCCTTTTTAGATAAAAGTACAAGGGGACCATTACCGTCTAAACATTGCATTTGATTTAAACAGCAGAGAATGCATTTTTGCCCATTATAGTTATAGTTACTATCTTCTGAAGTTATTTTTTTTTACATGGCTTGTGACAGGATGAAAAATTTTGGCCTCTTATGCCTCCTTTGCCATCATACGGGGTTGGGAGAGAGAACCCAGGGCCTCGTTATGGGAGTCTCATTCATGGTCAAAATCTCAAAGACGTGGTTATAACGGGTGAGGTTAGGGTACTTTTTTTTTTTTATCTGTTTTAATCACTGAATACTTACTTTTAAATTATTTTATTTTATTTTTATCTTTGGACAGTTAGATTCTCTCTTACCACTAAAAGTAAGATACAGAAATACAAAATTGCAAAGCCTCTCTTCTTTTAAAGTGCAGAGAAGCATGTAGACTAATCATATTTAGTTAATGGATTACGTAGTTATGGCTTATTAGTTACCATTAGTTATAGAAGAATGATATGGACTCATATAGCAACATACTAAAAGTGTAAAAGTTTGGGGCTTTATTGAGTTCTATACTCTTATAGTCTTATGGTTCATTAATTTTTGTAGGTCATAATGGTACTATAGATGGACAGGGTCGAACTTGGTGGGATAAATATCAGAAGAAACTTCTGAATCACACCAGAGGCCCTCTCGTCCAAATCATGTGGTCGCGTGACATTCAGATTTCTGATATTACCTTGCAGAACTCTCCTTTTTGGACACTCCACCCTTATGACTGCAATAATGTCGCTATCAGAAATGTGACCATATTAGCCCCAGTGTCTAATGCGCCCAATACCGATGGAATAGATCCTGGTAAGTTCAGGGAACATTATTTATAGTTGACTACATAAATTAGTTTTAGTATGTTCTAACTCATACACAACTATTATATAGCCCAACTGTTTGTGCAGATTCATGTGAGAACATGGTGATAGAAGATTGTTATATTAGCGTTGGTGACGATGGAATTGCAATAAAGAGTGGCTGGGATCAGTACGGGATTGCTTATGGCCGCCCCTCCACGAATATTCTCATTCGGAATCTCATTATACGCTCCACCGTTAGGTGAGACTTCCAAGAGTTCTTTTGATCATAATTCCCTTTCAGTTTACTTTAGTATGTCAAAGTATAACTCGTATTCGTGATTCCATACTCTCATTTAACCTTAAGCTGGTAAATTGGTTTGACAACTTGAAAGTACGAGTAATTTGTTTAGTTTCCAACAAACCCTGGGGACATATTATCAATTTCCTGCGAGTGCCTTTTACCAGTACTGCTTGCCTACTTGTTTCTGTACATACTTTCCCATGTTCTAATCAAAGTATGACTAGTTTATCTTGTTTTGAAGATTTATCAAAATAAGATTTGATTTCGTTGTGATTGAATTTTGAATTTGGAACAAGTTGCCATATGAGTTAGTCTTCAGATTGCAAGTTTCCTTGTATATCGAATAACTGATTACATTGTCAATGTTAATAGCGCTGGAGTATCGATCGGCAGTGAAATGTCTGGTGGTGTCTCTAATATAAATATAGAAAACCTCCTTATCTGGAACTCAAAAAGAGCTATCCGTATCAAGACCAGCGCTGGAAGGGGTGGGTATGTTAGCAATATAACCTACAAAAACCTCACGTTAGACAATGTTCGGGTCGGAGTTGTGATAAAAACAGACTACAATGAGCACCCTGACGAGGGATATGATCCCAAAGCACTCCCCATCATCAAGAATATAACCTTTATAGGAATTCGCGGTCAAGGAGTACGTATTCCTGTTCGAATATATGGTAGCAAAGAGATTCCTGTGAGGAATGTGACTTTTCAAGATGTGTCAGTGGGAATAACATACAAGAAGAAGCATATCTTCCAGTGTTCCTACGTTCAAGGCCGTGTAATTGGAAGAATCTTTCCCTCTCCTTGTGAGAATTTAGATGTTTATGATGAACTAGGACGGTTGGTTAAGAAATCGGTAGAGCAGAACAGTTCTGACTTAGATTATGAAATTTGAGACGGCAAATGTTTGGATTTTGGGGTCTTATAAGAGGATCACTCTCTTGCATTGCTATGTACCAAAATACAGGCAAAACTTTTGCACATGTATTAACATATATATTACACGTCTAATTTCCGATATTTCCTAGCATGGTACCTGGATGATCTGTAAAGAACAAGAAGTGAAAAGAAGGAGTTGCATGTGAGAGGATTTAAAATGGTGGGGATGCCACTATATTGTGATCTGCAACATCCTAGTTTGAGACAAATTAAAGATGGTTAATGGGTCATACCGTTGTATTTGCTGCTTCTCTTTCAATGCCATCTCAAGGGGATCTCAAAAGGGGGAAGATGGCTGATTTGTACTTGTAGTCAGTCAAGCACAAGAATGTTGTACATGAATGTCGGCCCTCTAGTGTTATCATTTTTCTTCTATCCCCGGATGTTTATATTTATCTTCTCTAAAGAGGTAATGTTTTTGGTTCCATTACTTAGATTGAAATGCATAAACACCCAGAGGGGGCAATGAAAAATAGGCTTCCCATTCGAGGGACAGAGCTAGTGTTGTGTATTCCATTTATCAATATTTTACTTTTGAGTTTGGGGTTTTGTTCTGCATTTCCGCCTTTTTTCTGTAATTGAATTTTTTTTCGATGATGAACTTGTTTTTTCATAGGTTCCATAATCAACAGGGTAGTGTTAATGGATTTATCTGCTAGTGATTTCATCCGAGTTTCTTTATTTGTTGCCTGAGTTTGGAATTCATGAATCATGACTGCTTCTGTTTCTCTGATTATTGTACAACACTTCTGCGTGAGTTTATGTACTCAGAAGCAGGGTTTTGGGCATAAGCTGCTTTGCTGAGTGTGGTACTCTTTGGTCAGTGCCCTCTAATATTATCCATCAAGACGGTAAGAACCTGAAGAGGCGAGGATCATTTATAAAAATCTTGTATCCGACCAGATAATTACACTGTTTGAGACATTTTTTCAAGGACTTAAAATTTTTAATAGAAATGCAAAGTGTTTTGCGAGGAGGTCCGTCAGGGGGGGACATCTTACAAAGTAGATGCTTTTACAGTCTGAACATGAGACAAGCGGGATGCCAGATATTTGTACATAAATCACAAGAACTGAGATGCCATAGCTTGAAATTTCAAATTGCCATCATCGAGAAACAGCTGTTGTTATTGTCATCAGACAGGGATAATCAACTCTAAACAATATTTATTGCCTGCTCCTAGTACACTTTCTTAAGCATGTTGTGACGGTACAAACCATGCAATAAAGTGAATATCAAACAACTTTTAGCTCTTTTAGCCATGCCGTGTGCAGGGGGCATGGATCTGGTTTCCCTTCTGCGATTGCCTTCTCCGAAAGTGAATAGAACCAACCATTTCTCCATTTGAACTGCAGGTAACAATTAGAAAGTTCACTATCAATATTAGCAAATAAATAAACACACACAAAGAAATAATAGATAAAGCCTGGAATATCTAACCGTGAAATAGCATCAGTCTAATAAGCAAAAGGATGCAATACAGCTCTCTGTCTCAATGCTAGCGAATTCACTGAATTTAGTCATTTAGAGGATGGACAAGTCGTACCTCTTTAACTGCAGTTGGGAAGTGGGCTACAGCCCGAGCGTAAGCACATAATCTCTCCTCCAAACCATCGTCAAAAGCTAAATCTTTCTCAGTTGCTGCTACAGAAGCCAGTTCAACAATGAGACCGCATACCTGCAAACCAATATCACAACCAATTTCAGAAAAAGGTGAGCAAGAACAAATAAATGAATTGAAAATGATGATTTAGCAACCGAGATAGTAGTAGCAGCTTTCAGAAATGTGCATAATAGATGGGTAACAAATGCAAAAATTAAATCAGAAAACTGAATTGTGGAATACTTCTGAACGAAAATCTTTCTCAACAACACCAACAGTGGCTCCTGGATGACGTGCTCCAACCAACATAAACGCACATATCCAAATCAGCTTCTCTAACATCTGCTTCTGAAAAGCCTCCTTGTCAAGAACCTGACACCAATCGTCAGCATTTCAAAATTGGCACAATACTTTCAAGCCCAATGGAAGACGCAAGGAATAAAATTGCATGACTCAAAAGAGGGAATGATGAATTACACTTTCAATTGATTATTTTGGTAGAAGAGGTAGTACAAAGATAATAAAGGGTCTGTTTGGTTCTGTTCTCAAAAAAATTTCAGCTTTGTATCTAACAATGGAACTTTTGAAATTTCCATTCTTTTCGTGTTTTCGCATCTAAAAAGCGAAATGGACCAGTGGAAACAACTCTTAGTAAGTTTCTAAACTAGGGCATTTTCAGGATTATTTTTTAAAACCATTTAACATTGCATGTACGTGCTATGTAAATAGCCACTTGGATATTAGGTGCTTACTTTGCAAGAAAGGCCACCTGCTTGTATTCTTGCAGCCACTGCAGATGCCCATTTCCCATAAGCGGCAGTTAGTCCCTCAGGGTTAGTATCCGTTTTCCCATCAGTAGGAGGCTCACCGAGTTTCGACACGGCAAAGTAAGCCAGAACCTGGCCTGCATCACCCAAGCCTTTACTCTCGAACCACGGCTCCAGCATCCCGTTCTGGAAGAAAACCAAATCTGCTATATTGTTAAGATCTCCTTCCAACACATAACCATCAAACTTACTCCCAAAAAAAACAAAAACGTATGCTCTCTAATATAGATAAAATAATCTCATTGCTTAATACAATATCTGCCCAGTAGACCAAGAGAATTAGCTATACAATACAATAGTAATGCAGCACAATTAAGTTCTCACATCCTACTGATCAGAATCATATTTAGGCAAATTCAAATCAAGAAACATGATCAAAATAAGGTGTCCGTTAAACAAAGATGACACTTGGATAGAATTTATGACAATTTTATACCTGAGTTTCTAAATTTCTAAAGTGATTTTAAGAGAAACCTTAGGCATACAATAAGAATTGTTTGCCTCTGATAATCAAATATCCGAAAATTTTCTTCTAAACATAAGTAATCATTGAATAGTTAGAAAATATCACCAATTGCATAACTTGAATCCCATGACATAATGCAATTCATATAGAATTGTGTACTTCGAATGATTTGTTCGATAGACAGCCAAAAAGACCACAATAGTTTCCCATCCATTTCAATTCAATACCTCAAACTCTATTTTCAGACTGGATATGGAAAATGCCCATGCCAGACCTCTTAAAACTTGAAATAAAACGGAAGATAAGCAATAATAGGAAAACAATTTTGCTGCAAAGTGGTTAGGGAGGCCAATTTCGAATTCTGAAGACTTATTCATAATCGTCGACTTACATGCCCACAAATACGTCATCAAAATGGTGTGGTGAAACGGAGACATTGCAACATCGTTGAGACAGGGCTCGCCCTACTATGTGGCGTGTTTGTTCCCCTATTCTATTAGGATGATGCTTTTCTTACTGCATGTCACCTTTATTAATAGTCCCTTAGTCACGGGAAGTATTTTAACAAACCCCAATTTTTGAGATTGGATATACTGACAGGATAATATTTGGAATCTGACAGTAGGGTTTACTTGATTTTTATCCCCAATTTTAGAGCATTCACAGCAAACTTTCTAAAGAGAGAGTTTCTCTCATTAGAGAAATCTGGAATGAGAAATGTGACAGTAAATTTTTCAATGGGAAAATTTACTATTCATAATTTCTTTTCTTTAAAAAACATTTTTTTTTTTTTCACGAAATCTATAAAACTAGGAATACTAGCGTGAATGCTCTTAGGGAGCCATGTAGGGCACTGTTGTAACTGCCCTACACAAACTGACTAGTTTCTATAAGGAATGCAATATGGAAACAGAAATAATTTTGTAACAAACTGTTGAGAGTGGCCTAACACACAGTCAATTCGAAAAACAATGAAAACGGAAACAGAAATAGCACCGGTCCTCCGAGACAGCGGCGTAGCCTGAAGAACAGCGTCCAGGTCATCATTCCGAGTACACACCAAGATGGGCCCACCTAAATCCCCCGGCACGGCCTCCCCTCTCCTCACCAACACGTCACCACCCCCACCCATGTCCTGCAACGCCTTTCCAACTCTTCCTCCGCCCACTATCACTGCCGGCACCACCACCTTCACGCCGGCGCCGGCCATACCGGTTGTGGCTCTGAGTTTGGCTGTGGGTTTTGAACGATAGAGGTAGTACCTACAGTGGGGAAAAACTGTTGCCATTTTCCAAGGGTGGATACCAATTTTGGGCCATTTTTTGTTTTTGGAAAATATGTATTTTTTGAGAATTGAAGAGACACTCGTTTGTGTTCTCCGCCGATGGAGAGGAGATAATTACATAAATGGACCCACGGTTTCAACTGAAACTCTTTTATGTCACCATAGTTTAGGGTGCACAAAAGGGGGGAAAGAATCGAGAACCGAATGGAACCGGATGCATTTGATTGTTCCATTTGGACTCAGTTCCGATTCTTGTTCCAAATTCAAAAGAACCGATGTCTATCAGTCCGATTCTAGATTTATACAGTTTGGAACCGGAACCGAATCATGAACTGATCTAATTTATAACCAAACTGAGGAACGGTTCGTAATATTACAATTTTAAGATAATTATGAGTTAAACTACTAACATGTGTCCATAGCATTCCTAATTATTCAGGAGAAATACGTATGTTTTAATTCAGTACATAAAATTTTAATATTATTTTTATTCATATCATTTCAAAATATTGAGTATATTACTTGTTAAAAAAATAGATTACAATGAAAATATGTTAGATTTGAACCGGATCCGTATAACCGAGAATCTAATTGAAACTGGAACGAACCAATAAAGAAAAAAACCGGAACCAAAATTGATCTTTAACGATTTGGTTTCGGTTCCAAACAAATGCAGTCGATTTGTAACGGTTCGATTTCATACATTATGCAAAAATGGTCCAAACCGAATCCTATTATAATTTATGATGGTGTTTAGTGCCAAATTTTGAACATGTACTATTATTAATCCCAGTCATGGATAAGCTAGTCTTTGTAGGCTATTTATGTCGTATTTTATTCAAATTTGAGCACATTCAGATTTTAATATTAGGGACAAAAGGCAATGAAGGGAGCACGTACGTAAATTTTCTTAAAATTTGAGCGACAAAACCTTCAATTTTACAAAATATTTATTTATTTATTTATTTACTAGTGCATCAATTGAAACTATGGGCGCAAATAGAATTTCGATTGAATCTTTAGGAACCATCCGAGTTTTTTTTTTTTTTTCCTATCATTATTTCATTCTTCAATATCCAAGGGTAAAATTTATGTTCGATTGTAGTGTAGAAATTAATACACAAACAATATTATAAACACATGACACATAGACAGAGCCGACCAAAGAGTAAGGCGGGCCAAGCAATTATCTTACCTGGGCCGAATGTAGAGGTAACTTAATTTTAATGTCTAATTACGAAAATACCCTTAATAAATACCATGTAAGTAGGGCGGAGAACATGAGGATGTGCACTTGGTGCTAGATTCTCCGATTGACGAGCAGAAGCAGGAGATGAGAGTTTCTTCATAATTCCACCGGTGAAAGCAGCGGCGGTGGTGTCGGCCACCGTGGCCGAAATGGTTTCGCCCGATTCGATCTTGATACCTTAGTCTTTGTTTTTAGTCTTCATTTTTTATGGGTACTATGTATTTGATCTAGTGACTCTGTATATATACATGTATATCTTTGATCTTATTATGTGAATTGAGAATTTTTTGTTAAATTCACCAATACTAGCCGATTAGTACTACCGGATTTGATGTTCAGATACCTCAATTTTGTGTTTTTTATCTACATTTTCTATGGCTATCATTGAGTTTGATGAAATACTTATATGGTGTATATATGTTAAATCTTGTTCTAAACTGTATTTTTTGTTGCTAAATTTACTTATATGCATCTTTGGATTTACATATTTTTGTAACGATACTAAATTTAGGCTTTGTTAGGTTCACAAATTTGCCTGTATGTGATTATGTATGTGTCTATTATATTTCCTTACAATGGGTCTTTGTAAATTTATATAAAAATGTCATTGCATAATTGTAAATTTACTATAAGTAGTTTGAATTGGGATTTTTGTGAAGTCACAAACTGAATTGGTTTTATGTAAATTCATAAAAAGTTCACCTGTTCTGTTATAGTTAGCTTTAATCTTATTCTGAACTGAAGAAATAGTATCTTTTAGATACTTGTGTATAATTATGCATATTTGATCTTGTTCTACATTTGGGATTTTTTGTAATTTTGCAAAGATAAGATGAGATTTTTCTGCAAATATATGTATCTATGATCTTGTTCTGAATTGGGGTTTTTTTTTAAATTTTGTAAAGATGAGATGAGAAATATATGTATCTTTGATCTTGTTCTGGATTGGGAAATTTTGTAAATGTGCAAAGATGAGATGGGAGTTTTGTAAATTAACAAAAATGCAAATGCGCTTGTATAGTTTATTAAACTAACAAAAATGTAAATGAATTTTTTATGAGTTTTAAGGTAATGGGTTTTATTTGTGATTTTGAAATTGTTCTAACAATCTGAATTTTAATTGCCCTTTTTCTTTTCCAACAATTATAGAAAGAGAAATATTGAGTCTATGCTGAAAGAATTTATCCTCTTAAATAAAAAAAGTGTTGTCGATGAGAAAATAATTGAGTCTAAGATTGAAGATGATACAAAAGAGAGATGAATTTGATGAGTTCTGTTCGGCTATGAAATACAAACAAGCCGTCTCTCCTCTTTGTCTCCAACTTTAAAGGTCAGCAATTCCTTATTCCTCAATGGTAAATTAATAATTTGGCTTGTAAAACTGTTATGAACTCTCTAATTTTAGATCCAATTTTTTTATTTTTTTCGTGAAACTTGAATTGTGTATATGTGGTGTAAAATTTTACTATTTTAGTCTTTTTCTATTATAAATTAATGTAATTTCTACAACACGGCCGTATAAAGACTTTCATACTTTTTTGGCGTAAAATGCATGACATATGTGAAGATCATAACAACATATGATTTTAAGAAAGATGATGTTTGAAAAATCTTTAAATCATCAAATGCCTATAAATAAATGTCGAAAGATTATGCATATAATTTTTTTCTTTTTCTATAAAGAGGCAACCAATTTGTGGTTCGTTTTGGGCTACCCCATCCCTAGACCGGCCCTGCACATGTACATGTTTTATAATTATTAAAAAGAAAGAAGAGCTCATGTCATGCAGAAGCTAATCAAATTGCAGGATGAGAGCTAAAGTAATAGAAACAATGAGAGAAGGAATAAGAATGAGTACGAAAGTTAATAACCTCAATCCATAAAGGATTATAATGACCTTTAAGTCTCGCGACGCTCCAACGCATCTTTCTTCATTTTCCAAACAAGCATGAGCATTCCCGTTAGTCTTTCTAAATAACTCTTTGATTTCTATTTCTAGATGTTTTGTTCAGAAATGAGCAAACAAGTAATGACCTAAGTCTCGCGACGCTCTCACCCACCTTTCTTCATTTTACAAACAAGCAAGAGCATTTTCATCAATCTTCCTAAATAGCTCATTAAATTTTATTTCTAAAAATTTTGTTCAGAAATGAGTTGCAGTAGCGGCTTTGTCACGGAGAGTTTCTCTTTTCAAAATCAGAATAGTTTCGATGGTAACTTTCCGCAAACAGAGAGCTAATGTTCATCATTTCTTCAATATGATATCACTATTTTTTTTTTTTTAAATATTTTTCTTTCTCTGTGTCTTGCAAACGAAGAAGATGCCTCTCCGATCTCCACCACCACTATTGACCCTCAAGCCATATATTATCATCCACCAGCCTTCCCTCACTCTTCTACTTCGCCAATATTCGAACACGCCTTTCTATTTTCTCTTGTTCCTGCTATCGAAATTACAAAATCACATCTAAAAGGACCACCATCGCAGTCATAATCCGACAATAATCTCGTAGCTGCAATCACGCTCTTCCTTCAATGACCTCCACATCGTTGTCGTTGGGATCACTTCCGCCCCTCACTGGTTGAGATCTAGGAAATATGTACATACATAATATATGTATATTACTATTATTTTACCATATTTGAAAATTTTATGAGAAACACTACCATGCATATTTTCTGAATTTGTTACTGTTTGTTTTCTGGAAAGGCAATTTTTGATTTCTAGAAATCAAATTTTTGGAAATATTGGTGGGAATGCCCTAAAAGTTTTGGAAATGAAAACAGGAGTGACACTGAGATTTTATCATAGGAAGTTAAGTTCTTTTGTTATTTTACTGCAGAAGTTTTAAATTTTGTGCGCTTCTATAAAGCTAATTTTTAATTAAAACGATAGCCAACAAAAACACTGTATACAAAAGTCTAGGGCAATAAATAAGTTCGTGAACTAATAACTTTTTTTATGGGAAAAAACATTATCATGCCAAGAGGGATCCAAAATACACAACTACAAAATTTACAGGGTAACTAAAGTTACATATATAAAAAAAAAATTATACTGAAAATTTAGCATTAAAATTACAAGTAAAAAATTTATATTAAAAGAATCGATCCTGAAAAATTATAGAAATGACTGTATCTCTTTTTAGCAAATTCATAAATCCATCCCTACCACACAAGTAAATATTACTTTCACTTTCATACCAAAGCTTTACTTGTATAAATATTAATATAGTCATCGTACGCACTCGAGCTTTACTTCTTTCAACTAAACATATAAATATTGGCAGGAAACAAATGCTCCTCCAAAAATAAAAAAGTGAGCTCTTAAACTTATGTTACGAGGATAATTGTATCTACTTTTAGAAAATTCATAGATTCGTTCACCCCGCACTTATAAATATTACTTTCACTTTCATACCAAAGCTTTACTCGTATAAAAATTACTATCGTCTTCATACTCAAACTTTACTTCTTTCAATTAAACAAATAAATATTGGCAGAGAACAAATCCTACTCCAAAAATGAAAAAGTGAGCTCTTAAAACTTTACCGCATGGTGAAGTTCAGTCATTTGTACAGTATTAAAGGTGTCACCCACTTCACTAGGAATAAGTGAATTTGGCAATATTCACGAGACGCTACTGACTTTATTAAAGTGTATATCCCACTATTCAAAATCGCAAGCGCTTTCTGATTGTACCACAATAGTCAAAGCTCAAAAAGAGTGTAAAAAAACAGAACTTTACAACTAATAAAAACCTATTCCATAGTTGCCGTTAGTATCACTGACCACGTTCCACCCAACACATTTCCCCATTGCCCCCCAAATTTCAAATTCAAAAAAACTCCCCTTTTTTCTTTATTTCCCATCCATAAGGAACCAAATACAAACATCCACTTTGTTCTCTCTCTCTCTCTCTCACCAGTCTCTCTATGCAAATCCTGATGTCTACTCTCAAGAAACCCTCAATAGCTCGCCAATGTTCCTACAACTCACTGTACACAAACCCGCTAACCGAGCTCAACCACAACCGCAGCTCCAGCCAAGGAGGGGCCCACTTTTCGGACAACAAAGAAAATGCAACCCCGAATAAGATCGAGAGCTTGAGCGGAAAAGAAAATGCTTGCTTGCCAAGTGGAAAGGCTTACTTGAAGGATAGGGCTTTAAAGCCATCATCTTTGCAGCTCTGTATGCAGATGAATGAGCCCGATTTTAATTTGGGGGCGGGTATATGGAACCAGGTTGATTCGGGTAAGAATGATTCGGCTAATATTTGGGATTATTCGGATTCAGAGGCTGCTCCTGCTTCATCATGGTCTACATTGCCCAACAGGTACCCTTTCCTTTGCCTTTACAGTCCTTGGCTTTAGCCCTTTTTGAGTTTGATTATTGGTACGAGGGCATATACAGATTTGGTTCATACCATCATTTATTTCCTGACAATATAGAGCGAGGGGGGGGTTCAATGGTGCCATGAAAAAAGTAAAGAATTTTTCCATTTCCTATGTTTCCCTTGGGAATAGGGGTATGCGCCAAATTTGTACGTGTCTGCATAACAACTTTGCCCATACAAGAACTGTTTTTAGGTGGAACTAACTTTGGTGATTTGTGATTGTTGGGTTATTAGGTCCTTGTTGTGTAGGCCTTTGCCAATGGATATTGGGAAGTGTACTTGTGTTATAGTCAAAGAGAAATCACCAGATGGGCTAAATGGGGGCACCCTCTACTCATTGTACACCAATGTGAGGCCCTTTCGTACCCTATTTCAGACTATTTGCATTTGTTTTATGGTAATACAGTTGTTTTTGTTCATATCATCGATAGTTTTATGCATTTCTGGTGGATTGGGGTTGTGTCTGCTCAGTGCATCTTGCTTGGGATTGAATCTTCTGCTGCGCCAATAAATTGAGGAGGGATTTGATTTGGAAACAAAATTAGCATTTCAAATCAGGGTTGTACACCAGTCATTTTTGCCTGTGGCCTCGGAATATTGTTTGGAATACCGGACATGTATATAAAATTTGAACATTTTGCAATAAGTCCATTATGTTGTCCCCCGGAAGAAAAGAGTAATCCTTCTTCGTAGAACAATATGACTTGACCCAACTACCCAAAAATGTTGGGACTGCCACTGTGCGAATTTGAAACCCCAATAGCGTTACTATAAGGAAAGTATGTGTTGGAACTCATAATCTAACTACTTACACAAGCAAATGAACTATTCAAACCAGTGTTACTTCAAATCCCTCCTAAACTAGCTTGATTGCGAGTGATAGGCGTGCTAGTTATCTCAAGCCTCAGCCCTGTCAATAAAGTCCATGGAGATTTAATTTTTGTTTTATATGGAAATATTAGGAAGGCCAAGGGCGACAAGACCGGAAACTTGCTGTGGCTCATCACAGGAGGCATAATGGAAGATCGGAGTTTGTGATAGCTCAGAAAATGAAGGGAATACATTGCAGCTCAGACGACAGTTTCATAGGGTTTGTCACATCTAACCTTATGGGTTCAAAATACCACATCATAGATCAGGTATTGACCTCAAACTAATGCTGTAATACTCAGTATTGAAAAGTTCTAAAATTTGACAAATGAACATTTTAGCCCTTGCAGGGCAACGCTGTCACTTGCTTTCCTAAACTTTCTAAACCACCGCTTGCTGTTGTGTCGTAAGCTTTCCCTCCCTCCCCCTCTCTCTATCTCTATGAATCTCTCTCCTTTATGCTTAATCTTTCCAATTTGTATAGATTTACACCTACCATAACTACGTGGACGGGGAGCTACAGAAGCATGAGGGTATGGATACCAAAATTCCAGTCTATGCAGCTGAGGAGTACAACTCAGGTGAGCTTGGAAGTGTTTTATCAATAATAGGAACTACCTATTTTAGTTCATACAGCTTCAATGCAAGGTGCAATTTATAGTATTTTGCGTCCAATTTGTAGATACAACATATTGCTGGGCTGCCAAAGGATTGGGAGGGAAAAATAGATAAAGTTCATAATTTGTTCTCGAAAACTCCACGTTACAATCAGGCATGTTCCTTAAACAGGAGTGTTTATGCTTCTCCATACATCAACAAGTATGATCAATTTGTTTGGTCAATACTTGATATTTTCATTCAACTTACTGAGGTTTTCATATAGATTTTGAAGAAGTATGAGTTAGATTTCAGAGATAGGGGACAATCAGGGCTTAGAATCCAGACCTCGGTGAAGAATTTTCAGCTTGTTATGGAGGTATATTTTACTTGACTTATCTGCTTACCCTTCATTACATTATGTTCTCTTCATTTAATATTGTTACGACAAATCAATCAAATAGAACTCCAACCAAGAAAAAGAGAAAATTAGACTACTATAAAACAGTAATATTGATTTCTTGTTTTCATTCCTTGATATGCGCTGGTCTTAGTATTGTTTGCAGCTTACAAGCTGAAAATTTAGTTCACAAGTGCTGAAAATTTGTTTCTTTGGGATTTATTGGCTTAATGTGGTGCAGAGAAATGGGAAACAGACAATCTTGCAGCTCGGGAGGGTGGGGAAGTCAAAATATGTCATGGACTACAGGTAAAATATAGCAATACCTTGCAAATTTAATTGAAGAAAAAAAAAGTTCAAGAATTAGAAATAACTGAGAAAGGCTTATATTGTCTTGAGCTAATGAGTTTTACTAATACACTTGCCCTGTGATTTATGTAACATACAGATATCCATTGACGGGCTTTCAGGCATTTTGCATATGCTTGGCTTCTATTGATTCAAAGCTTTGTTGCGCATTGTGATCGAACAAGACTTGCAGTTCAGTAGTGTTTGATAGTACATTAGAATCTTTCTGGTCTCCTTGTCAAAAAATTTTGAGGGACAAAAGCTAATTGCACTCAACAATTCTTGTCATCAATCTTTGATCACATTTTGTAATTTTCTTTCTTGGATTGTTGCATAATTTGTTAATTTCCACTAACAGAATCCATTGGCCGCGCATCAGAACAATTTGCAAAACTGGGTTGCTTTTTCTGAATAATTCTGAAATTGTGACAATATTGAGTAAACTGTACAACATGTTAACATATTACTAAATTTTACCATAATATAGTAGTTCTGTAAAATGCTAGGCCACAAATTCACAATGACTTAAATGAAATTATTTAGAGGCATTGATGAGTTGATAATTCGTTTGCATTTATTTCAAAGTTGGGTCTTCTTGGACATAGATTTTAGGGTAAAGTATAGTTTGCCCTTATATGTTGGTTCTTCTTTTATTTTGCCCCCTATCCTTTCATTTCTCTAAACTTGACCCTATTATTTCCAATCTAGTTTCAATTTGCTCCATTAATTTTATTTTTTTTGCAATTTTCTCCCTACACTTTTATACTCGTTCTAATTTACCAAAGCCCTTTTGTATTGTTTCAATTTGCCCCTATCATTCATTAATAGATTTTAACTTTAATAGAGATAACTCATTGAAATGATAGCCTAAAATTTTTTATAATTTTTTTAACATGTAAGTGGTTTAGTTAAAGGACAGATGATTCGTGTAACACATCTTTTTAATTATTTGTAAACTATTAATTATTGAGATACATTTACTAGACATGATATTAAAAGATGTAAAGATTATATGACCTACAAATGATTTTCACTAAAATATTTCCACTAACTTGTGGTTGCTATTTCAATTTCTCATTATATTTTTAGAATGAAACATAATAATTATATGGACAAATTAAACAAGGTACAAAAAATAAGGGAAATTGGAACGAACCTAAAAGTATAGGGAGTAAATTACAATAATTGAAAGAGTAAGGGGCAAATTGAAACGAGAATAGAAATGATGGGGTGCAATTTGAAACAAATGAAAAGATAGTGGGGTAAATTGAAATGAACCCCAAAGGATAGGGGGCAAATTGGACTTTACCCAAATTAATAACAGGAGTATGATTAAATTGGGCCCATTGAAGTTGGGGCCGTCTTATTGTCCCTCCCCTCTTTTCTGTTCTGTTCTCTAATTTTATGGGACAGACTTTTGAATTTATTCTTGCAAGTTTTAGCTGTGAATCACAATCATGGAAATGTGAGTATGTGACATAACTAGCATGCTCCACAAGGCAATATAAGATAACCTTCTGAATTAGATAAGCATGTACCTCCAATGGTGACAAATCTGCACCTCGGCTAAAAGTCATCTCAATGCGGTATCTTTTTGGGTCTTCCAAGGGTACCTGCAAGTCATTTTTTTTAATTTATTCCAAACAGAATGGCAGATTAACAGAAGTGTTGCCTTGATTTTTTTTATAAAAAGTGTTTCCATATCCTCTAGCTTCTTACAGTTAGTCTGGAGATACTAACCTCAGTGTTCTCGAACATCCTTAATACGATGTAACTCATGTAATCAAGCTCCTTAGTTTTGTACAGACGCTCCAGGCCGCTATGGCAAACAAGGCCATCTTCTTCTTGTAGGCACTCATCCAAATTACAGTAACGGAGAACATTCATCAGGGAATGAATGTGAGACTCCTGTTATTTTAGAATAAAGTGAAGTCGATATATACAAAATAACTGAACCAAACAGAAGTACAAAAAAAATAACAGAATTTGATCTTTTCCTTCTTTTCATTTTTCCCTTTCTATCAAAATTGACTTATGGAGGAGCCAATTGATGGCACAGTGTATCTTCTCTGAAAAGTATAGGTCCCTCCACCCAATTTTCACATAATTACAATGCAATTACCCTTTCTTCAGTCAGTCATGGGAGTCGTGGGTTTATCACATCAAATAGGGATCTAACACATAATTCTGTTTGTGTGACACATAAATGGAAAATGAATAGCAAGGACCTAAGAAGATAAGCCTCGACAACCTTGCCTTGGCTTGTATAGAAAATTCAGAATCTCTAAAACCTAAACCTGTAAGCTTAACTATGACGTGGTCTTAGCACGTGCCACGTGTAAAAGGAAGCATGTGCCTTGCGACATAGAGAGAAAGGGAGGATTGAGAGAGGGAGGGAGAAAGCACCAAAGGGGTGAATAGAGATAATTAGTCAATTTACTTACTGATGTAAAGTAAAGGCGTGTCCGCACATGCCGCTCTGGAGTTCTTACATTAGCATACCTAAAAAACACAAAACAAAAAAAGAAAAAACGTGTAAGCAAACTTAGTTAGGATGCGGACTCCAAACTATGGTAATAGTCGCAAGTCTGGTATACTAGACGGAAAAAGTTTAAACATATTCACTTCGGATCCAAGCGGTATTTGGTCTCTTTGTCCTCATCATCATCCGGATCAAAGGACTTATCACTTGTGAAACTCGCTCTTCTACCATCTTCGCTCTTACTGTGAGGCTTCAATTGGTTGTCTGTTTCTTCTTTCCTAACTTGAGCTGATTGATCTTGATTACTCTTCAACTCAGCAACACTGATTGCTTCTTCACGAGTATTCCTCAGATCAATTAAGATTTTGCCCAGCAAACGGCGGGCAATCTGAAGGCGCAAATTCATGGCCAAAATGATTAATTTTTTGGTGCGTCTACATAAAGTAAAAGTGAATGTGATGCAACCACAAAGATTATACCTTTGAGCCAATCTGTAACTTCTGCTTTGGATTGATTCCATATTCATTAGGAATAACACCATCGGCGAGTAACTGAAAGAACAAGAAGATATAACTATTTAATAGAGGATAGTCTATATGACATGACAGGTCATGAAGTATATCTGTACAGATGCTAAAACTGAGGACCCATTTCAGTTATACAAGTACAATTGACAAAACTAACCAGTAACGATCAATATCAAACATAATTCACGAATATGAGAAAAATGATCACATGAGAGCATAAGATGATGCAATTTCTAAGATACCACTTGAAATATGCCAAACTATACCAAGCAATTTTAGTGACCAGGATAGTTACAAATTGCGACAGAACACATCTGAATGTTGACTACCTGAGCAACTTTGAAGAGTTCATCCAAGCCACGTAATTTAAGATGGGCATTATGCAGGAGGTCGTATCTGAACAGTGGAACCAAAACAAACAAAGACGGAAGGATAAGCCACAGTGGACATCATATAAAATCCCATTATAAATCTCTAATAACATGCTTGTTTGGACAAATAATAGATTTTAAATATCAAACACAACAGAATCAGAACAGTAAAGAGCACCAAGGTGTTCTCCTGTGTTAACTTCTGAAGACTGAAGTCCTGTGTCATGCTAGACTATTTCAAATAACAGTATCAAGCATTTGCAAACTGTTAAACTTCATGATGTATTAAGCTCATGCTTTTACCAATACACTACATTTAGAAAAGATGCAGAATAACAAGAACCATCTATCAATATAAACTACCAGTAACAACAACAAGCATATTAGTAATTATGCTGAAAAAGTGCTGAGGTGACATCAAATTTGCACTTTACAGAAAAAAAGAAGGAAAAATGATAAAACAAAATAATTCTTAGACCATCTCATGCATCAACCAGCAAAGAGTCTCTAGATTATCCATAATGACAATCTGTAGCCTCAAATTTTTGAAGATTATAACCAGAGGCCGACAGATTATCCACCATAGATTTTGAGCTCAAATGCAGTTGACTCAAAAATCTGAACTTGTTGTAGGACATGAACAAAAATTCCACTAGTCAAAATTATCGCAAAAAAAATTCAGACCGTTTTCTAAAAAAACTTCCTAGCATCTAAAGTGTTGCATATTCTGTCCTTCAATATGAACAAAGTTTAAAGAGGTGAGGTACATCATATGAGCAGGCAATTAAACACTGTGTTCAGCCTAAGCATCCGGCATAGAAAGGTAAAGCATTTACAGGGGGAAAAAAATACCCAACCAAACAACAGTACTGATTACTTCTAATATGGGGACAGGAAAATGCATGTCACAAAAATAATGATAACGCTATATGCAGTAGTAACAGCTAGAAACAAGTAGATGTCTTACTTGCAAGAGTCATATACATCTGGAATTTGTGTAATATCGTAGCGTCTGCAAGTTAATACACAAATATTAGCCTGACAAATAAGTCTTATATACCACCGAAAATTAAAATCTGATCAAAATAAAAAAACATATAAACAATGTTCAAATGTTGTAAGACTAAGGATGATTATAACTAACAAACAGTAAATACTTACTGCTTGCGTTCATTATACAAGTCTCTCTCAAGTTTTCTCCATCGAGCATACATAAGGAGAAATCCCTCACTTCCACAGGGCAAACCAGCAGCAATACGGTCAACATCAATGTTAGTTTTACCGAGGGCTTTTGCTTGGTCGTAAGGAGGAATTACATCATATGATGTGGTCTCTGCGAGTTTCTCATTCTCATCCTTGGCCAGTAGCCTAACTTGTTCAGTGACCTCCCTAGTCAATTGTACCTATTAAGGAGAACACAGTATAAGAAACAAAAGTGTGGCATCTGCATTTTTGTTTATAGGAGTAATGAGTGTGTGGGACTTCAAATTTTTGTAAACTATTGAAGCTTTTAAATACATGATTCTCTAATTTTCTTTGGGCAAATGCATTATTCCATGAAAATAGAGCTATAGCTACCCACCACACAAAAGAATCAATAAAATAACTCCATAACCTAAGGCATATGCACATAGGTATCCACCAGGTGGAGAGAAAATTGAAAGTTGTTGAATCCAACTTTGGATGGTGCTGATCCAGCAAAAATCTATCATTACCAATTTCGGTAGCAGCTCAAAAGCATTAGAAGGAAGTCCAGCACCATCGACCATCCAAGGCATGTCAGATGATCCATCGTCAGAATTATCTTTAGCTCCAGAAATTATTATCTCATTTAACCTAGCCTGATCAAGGAGTTAAAAAAAACAAAGAGGGGGAGATTATGACTGCAAAGATTAGAAAACAGTAACAAGCCTAGCTCCACTTGGAATTGCCGAACCTAAAACTGACGGAATTCACAAGATAATCATGTAGTAGGGAATTTCATTTATTCTTAAAAGAAAAAATTATTACTGTAGAACAACAGAGATGGATAGGTCCAGCAGATTGACATGTGGTAGATGGATAACAAAAAAAAAATGACATTTGGTCTTTTAGACCTCTTTTACTTAAAACACAATAATACGAAAATATTATGTGTACTCTTTGTGCTTAATTCCATGTGGCCCAGGCACAAGTGGTACAAAACAGAACATAAAAGTTAGGATCTGTCATCACCACTGCCCAGGAACATATCAAGTTCTAACTGGACGCAGGATAAAAGAACAATATTAGACAAATCTAGAATCTTTTTTTTCCATTTTTTTTTTTTTTCATTTTATCATTGTCATTTTGGGAAAATGACAGGTCTAGAATCTACATGTTTGAACAATTCATCTGGATCTATCAAATAACTTTGGACATGCACAAAAGCATATCTAGACAAAAAAGGTGAAGTATAATGGAGGAGAGAAAGAAACCTTAGCCTCATTCATCTCGATACTAGCATTGTCAAGGCCATCCAACATTGAAGAGTCCTTGCTAACAAGTGAAACCTTTACAAAGGACCATCTATATTAAATAGCATTCAGGGCAACAACAAATAAAGTTTGATGGGAAATGGTGTACCAGGATCGGTGTTAGTTGTCCCTCCAAGTCGAGGAGGCCTTTCGCAAAGGCAGCTGCAGACATCTGTCAGCAAAAGAGTTTGAGCATTAATAACTATGGGCGCATAATGTTCTATGGGTTGGGAAAGATGAAGAAGACAAGAAAGCATTTAGAAAATGAGACCTAAGGTATCAATAAGCATTTCGGATGTAATACCTGTACACGACCCTCATCAGAGCTGTATATCTTAAGATCATGGCGGTACGTACTGTGGAGGCGAAGCAGACCAGTACCTTCACCTGAAAATGAGGAAAATATGAGCTTAAAAAAAAACTGTCACAACTTACCACATAAATGATGCTGCTTTAAGACATAGACTCGGTTTTTCCCATGTTTTTATATTCCAAATAGTTATTACCCCTACTTAATTCCAGAAGAATGTTGTTCATTTTTCATTCTGCAAAGAAACTTTGACAATATATCCTGAATATAACCTCAAATCAATCACTAAAACTCATTAATTCTTTCAAAAGCAATGGATTATTTGGAGATATCACCCATCCATGCCTTCTGTCACAATCGTTGAATCAAGCACAAAGATGATACCAAGTGAATCACAGGTCCCATCAAGCTAATTCCTAATCTCTACCACTAAAATAAAACCAATGTTGAATAGCAGTCTAATTGCAACAATCTTCCTCTATGAAGTATAACTATATCCATGGTTATATGTACTCGTGAAGTGTAAATGCATCCAAGAATCTAACCTGGATACATGTTGTTACGGAAGTATCTACCCAGCTCTTCAGCCTGACAAAATTGGAGCAGCATATATCAAAGAACGGGAATGAAAAAAATACATGGTATGCAATGTCAAACTGAAGAAGGATTCAGTAATCCTCTTCCACATCCATAACCAAAAAGGTTTCCTATCATTGGTGTTAAAGTTGTTATGCCACATCATGGAGTTTATTGAATTACTCTGTTGCTTAAGGGATGGACTTTCATATGGTATCAGAGCCAAAAAGGGCTTATTTACTTGTTTGAAAAATTGTTGATTTGACTTCACTCGTTCATGTGCAACTGTTGGGCCTTTAATTTGAATTTGGCCAGCCCACCACAAGTGAGAGGGAGTGTTGAAGTTATTATCTCAAATCGGGAGTTCTTGAATTATTGTGTTGCTTATATTGGGCTTCTAATAGGTCCTTCTAGTGGGAAGTGATGGGCTTTAATAATTGCAAAGCCATGAAATTGATTAAAATTTCTTGCAGAAGCAAGACTGATTCACCAGAGTTTCAACGGAAAGAAAGTCAAAACAAAGTCTGTTGTTGTCTGGACAGGCAAAATATAGCTATGATGAGAACACATCTAATCTTGTGTATATATTCTGTGGTTGCCCTTGTTCAAGCATTTTAACCAATGTTTTTGACGTGTAATTTGGTAAAATCATTATCACATCATTGCAGAGTAAATTCTGTCCAAGAATTCTTGAGAAGGGTTGGTTTGGTAATACTTACCGATAAGGATGTTGAGAAACTTTGACATGAGAATATTGAACACCTAAATAACCAAGTTGCTTATGAATTTAATCAATACTTAATATAATTGATTTTAAACTAATGAAATGCAACAACTCAGACCAAAATTCAGCATTTGGCTATCATCTCAACGCAGTCCTGTTAGAGCAACCAGTATGTTTCTTTGGCTCTGTATTTGGAGAAGGTTGTTCTTGTTGTGATCTGTGCACATATACTTTACAAAGCTACAGATGTTATTCAGGAGGCTGATGAAACATCCTACTTTATGTGGTATTCCATTTGGTGGATCGTGTGTATATCTGTTTGCTTTTGTCTTCAGTTTCATCTATATGAGTTGAAAGTTTAACTTGCCATACATTCTTAACATAGTGGAACTGAAGCTATATTCGCCAAACCGCCCAATCGTGGATCTCTCTGTGATTTTCTTGTGGATGATGGCTGTGGGGACAATTATTTGTGCTGCTCTTTGGTCTTGCTCTACCACAGTTGAGGAGATTGATGAGCGCTATAACACACTTTCACCAAAGGTTTGAATGAAACTATTCTTTATTATTTTTTGGTACTTTTCATATTCAACAAATGGATTGTGGACGCTTTACTTTTTCTCTACCACCACAAGGATGTTGAAACAGATCTTCTTTTACTTTGTTATTAATATCTTTGCAACGGAAAGAGAGGGTACAAAGGTTTATTACACTATATCCTTGATGTATTGCAGAAATGTCCATTTAGGCTTCATAGGTTTTGAGGGCTATCATTTCTAATTTAATGTGG
The DNA here is from genome assembly GCA_001753735.1 of Embelia ribes. Classification (NCBI taxonomy): domain Eukaryota; kingdom Viridiplantae; phylum Streptophyta; class Magnoliopsida; order Ericales; family Primulaceae; genus Embelia; species Embelia ribes. Next base: position 23,735 of record MKEJ01057847.1, read on the forward strand.
AAACTCATTTCTATTTTAATGTGGAAACTCATTTCTATTTTAATGTGGAAACCTGTAAGAAGTGGTTGCTTAATTCTGAATCACTAAGAATTTTTTAGTTTTTCTGACTGCCTAAACAAGTAATTAAACTTAATAATTTAGCTATATAAAGTCTAAAACAATAGTCTGCTTCTATGAGAGGAAGGGAATAATCATGTTGATAAATATGAAACCAAACGAGACCTTAGTGTTATCCATATGTAGGGCTTTTGTGTTGGTATCTTTGAGGTTAGGTAAGTACGTATGTTAGTTGCAGGTGAGAATATTATTAGAACTGTCAGATGCATTAAGTATAAAAATCTTCTCTTCTAAAATGTACCATATATTGCTGACATAGATTGCTTTGCTAGAGAATGTATGGGAAATTTTTGTTCAGCATGTTACATTAGAAAGCTGAAAGTTTATATGCACTAATTATCCCCAAACACACTAATTATCCCCAACCATCTCTAGCTTTGAATATGCACGCAGTGAGTAATTGCTCTATTAGTTTGCTTGCTTTAGTCATACCAAAAGATACTGACAGAGGCCTTTTGTGTTTTACCTTAGCATTTTGTTCTCATGATTACTGGTCTGAAATCTTCTTCTCTTTTTTCTTTTGTCCTTCTTCTCTTGTTTTACGCAATGCTTGTTTCTCTTATGAAGATGTCTATTTTGGTTGATTTTGTTGTGAAGTCTTATTTTAATTATTTTCATTTTCCCCTTAGTAGGAATCTGGAAATTCTGGAACAGACGAAGACGATGATGGGAAGCTTGACATTAGTGTTAAGACTGCTATAGTTTTTGTCATAACAGCTTCCACTTTTCTCCTGCTACTATATCTGTTTATGTCGTCTTGGTTTGTCTGGCTGCTGATTGGGCTTTTCTGCATTGGTGGTGTTGAGGTACAACCTTCCTTCTTGGGTTCAGATATTGTTATTTCCTATTGTATTTTGGTGGCTGAGAGACATGCTAGATCAGGATGTACAAGTTTGTCTTCATTTGATGTTTTGTTTATGTTTGCACAATCTGCTGCTATGGTCCTTAAAAGCGATAGAGGATGGTAAACATAACTGAAATGTTAATTCTGGTATTCTACCCAAGCATAGGGAAGTACACTAACAGTCGACTCTGAATTACAAAACCATTAGTTATTTGAATACTACTGGATGATTTATTTTAACATATTATTATGTAATGCTTTCATAGTAATATCAATATGTTCTCAAAAAATTATACGCATTGGAAAATTTTAACATGTTACCTTTTTCATGCTACTGGGAACAGCAATCCAGATTGAAATTTTTGTTTTAGGAATAGAATCATCAATTCATTGTACTTGTATTCTCTGCTACGTTGAGATTGGAGTAGAGTTATGGACCACTTTGAAGCCATAACTTAGCTATTTTGTTCTGAATACTCAAATTTTCATCGATTTATTTTGTGCCAAATTTGGCATATTATTTTCATTTTTAGTCGATATGTGCTTAGAGAAATGTCCTTGTGGTCTCTGTTGTTGTCATGTTGCTGCAAATTGACCTAGTTAACAATTCGCATGTGAATAGAGATACATAATTCTGAAGTTTTAATGGGGCGTTCACACCCCTTCTAAGCGGGTTCTGAATGTTGACTAGTTTAAGGAGTGGGAGTTAAGGAAATTTTATTAGCAACATGATATTTGTATGGAACATGATTTGGACGCAATGAGACCCATGTAGTTAGAGTTTAATGCGAAATATAAGCAAAAAAATGTAGAACTGATGTAGTGTTATGTCGTAGGACAAGAAGGAGATTCACTATCTTTCAAGAACACAGAATTTTTGTCATGTACCCAATTAGGGTGTGGGATTTAATTGTTACTCGTGTAAAAGAACGAGGAGCTTGGTGTAAGAAATAAGGGCTCTACTACTCACTTTGAGAATGCAGGGAGTTTTATACAATTTCTAAGACACTTCACCTAAACTATAGTATAAAAGGAAGAGGAATAGAAGATTGTGGTTTTAGGTTGAGAATGATCTGTTCTTTTTCAACAGCTAGAGTAAGATACGTAGATTTTATTTTGTATTTCATTTCCAGTCTTTTCTTTTGAATTAGTTGTAATTGTCTCTTTTCAGTTTGAAATACAAGTCAGAAAATTGCCCCAAAAAATAGTTTCGCCGGTGTTAATTTTGGGTTGCTGTTGCCCAATCTTTTGTAAACCCCATTGAAGATCTGAGATCTTTATAGTTTAATCCCTCAAAAACCTATCTTCGTTTCGCACCCTGAAGCCGTATTTAGAATCAAACAGTTGCTTGGCTTTTGTGTGTGGGTTTATTTGGAATCACGGAAGGAACAACATAACATTGTGGATTGATTTATTGGCTTCTCACTGGAAATGCTGTTGGTGCAGGGAATGCATTCTTGTCTAGTGACCTATTTGTCAAGGTAATGCTAAACCCACTTGTATATATGATTCCAGTCAATAAAGTCATTTTGAAGCTTCATGTACTCATCAGATGTGCTTGTGCTGGTTTATTTGCTGTACAGGAAATGGAGAAACAGTGAGCAGAAAAAATTAATTGTCCCAATTTTAGGAGACATTTCAGTTCTTTCTCTTGTGGTCTTGCTATTTTGCATTGCATTTGCCGTTGGTTGGGCCATTGAAAGGAAGACTTCATATTCATGGGTTGGCCAAGATGTTCTTGTAAGTTATGTTTAAAAAATTACGTGTTTTGCTGCAGTGTAAATAAATCAGGCATTACGGTCTGCGTTAATGTCTAGTATTGCTATTTAGTTGATTGGTATATATTAGCTGATATACATCCAGTTTAGCCACAAAAAAAAAAAAAAGTCGATGCGTTCCCAAACAAAATTTTGTGGTACAACTTCTCAAATATGTGTCCACTGATATACAGTCAATTTTTACAAATATTTTGTACTAAGAAGGTTTCACAGAAAATATAGCTTGACTATGTCTTTTCCCACTTACTGGAAGAAAGTTTCGTGTATCTAAGAGTTTCAGTTTTTGAAGAATCATGGACCATATTGAAGTATGCCGAACCTGGGGCTAAGGGATTGTTTTCTTTGTGATCATTGTGCGCTTTTAGTTTATTCTTTTGCAAGAAACAAAACATACTAACATATCGTGTGCCAAATGTTTTCTTTGTTTCGAGATCTCATATTTGGAAGCCTTTAGTATGCCAAACCTATGGCTAAGAGATTGTTTTCATTGTGATCATCGTGCGCTTTTAGTTTATTCTTTTGTGTGTAAAGCAAAAAATACTAGCATACCGTATGCATATAGTGGAAGAGATTGGTGGCAGAACAAACTTTCTCGTTTGTGAAAGGTGAATATATTTAAAGAGTATGAGCATATTGTATGCCAAATGTTTTCTTTGTTTCGAGATCTCATATTTGGAAGCCTTTAGTATGCCGAACCTATGGCTAAGGGATTGTTTCTTTGTGATCATCATGCGCTTTTAGTTTATTCTTTTATGTATAAAACAAAAAATACTAGCATACTGTATGTGTAAAATGGAACAGATTGGTGGCAGAACAAACTCTCTCTTTTGTGAAAGGTGAATCTATTTATAGAATATGAGCAGATGGCCAAACCACTGAGGCAAGGAAAAATTTTGTGGCCTACCAAAACATATTCCGGAATTTGTTTTAACTTTGAAAGTTTACAGTTAGCACATTCGAATAAGTAAATCTATATATAAGTCCTGGATTGGCAATTCACTTGAGGCTTATGAGAAATGTTTTTGACTTGTCCTAGCATAAACTCATAGAAGAAGCCAACATACTATTAAAGTGAAATTTTGATTAGTATAGAATTTAACTTACCTCCAAAAGAAAAGGTATATGATCATCCCTTGGATCCTATATTTCTTTTGCTTACTTTATTGTTTTTGGGGAGGATGGTTTGCGTCAGACTCTGCTTGGTGAAATTCCATCATTCCATGCAAGGTGAGTTGATACACTTCCTGAAGCTAGTAAGTGTAGGGAGAGAAGTTATGTTGTTCAGTAGCATAATCAGAGTAAAATAAGGGGTTATCATTCTTTGGAAATCTCTTTTTCTTTCTATTAAGTTTTTTTTTTCTCTCTTTGTGAATTTTTTGTTATGTGGATTGATCTCGTTAGATCAACTCTCAATTTTTGATCTTTCATATGCTAAGCATGCTATTGACTTCTTTGTTTAAGGGTATCTGCATGATGATATCAGTGTTGCAATTGGCCAGGTTGCCTAACATAAAGGTACGAGGATCAAGATTTGATATTTGATATTTTACACACTATTTTCGAATAATATTGTTATCTTTATTCAGGTTGCAACGGTGCTTCTTTGCTGCGCATTCATCTATGACATTTTTTGGGTCTTCCTATCTCCATTAATTTTCAAAAACAGTGTTATGATTGTGGTAAGATTAGTTCATTTGATTATGTTTTCTCTAAGATAAATCTTTGATTTTTCTATCTTTTAGTGCGAGACTCCAGCGGAGCATGAGCATCATGAGTGTTGCTTTACTAGTGATAAGTAGTTAGCCAAAAATTTTCTTTTAAAATTTAGAAACCGTGAATTGGGTGTTTTTTTTTTTTTGTTTAAATAAAGCAGTGAAATCAATATAAGCAAGCTGACAGAAGATCCTATAGAAAATCGTGTACATTTGCCATCTGCTGCCTTCTTACATCTTCCTACAATCCAACACCCCCAAAAGAAAAAGGTAGGACAAAAACAGGGGAAAAACCAAAGGAAAGCGACGGTAAAAGCAAGCAATTCGACATCTTTGGCTGCTCAGACAAATGCTTTAAAATGTTACTTTCATGCCAGGAATATCAATATGATTTTCACTCCCTCAATGGGCTCCATTATCTTCTCTCTATGCTAGTTCTAGAATTACTATTTGCATGGTTCAGACCTGTTACCCTTGTTAGTTGAACAAAAATATTAGTATTTGTCCTTTCTATCCATAATATCTCTGTGTCTTTTGTCGTGCACTCCTGCACAATTGTACATCAATTTAGTGTTCCACTGAAAGTAAGTGAGATTTTTTATTCTTACTTTATGCGATGATTAAGAAATTTTACTTTTGTTCTATTTATCTTTGATATTATCCTAATTGGGTGTTTTTCTTTTGGCTGTGGCCGGTCTCATACAGTTTCTTTTGCTGTTTATAATAGTTAAACTTTCCAATACACACACACACATATGCACAATAGAATGCAGCCCGTGCAATGTGCTGGCTATGTGAATTATATGTATATTTTTATAAAATTAATTTTGATATGGCATGATGTAATTCTTTATTTTTTAGTTATTTATAATTTTACAAAAAATCGGATTCGGTAGGATTTATACTATTATAGTATTTTTACAAAAAATTAATGTTTATTTAGGCCAATTTTAGGTATGTAAAAAACTTATTATGATTATATTTTAAAAATTAATATTGATTAGGATAATATTTAAAAGTTTTTGGAGAATCTTCGCTTAGATTAGTAGGAATCAATTTTTAAAAACATTTATTTCATAAAAATATTTTGATTCTTAAATATATTTCCAATAATTTTTATTATGATAAGTTATTTTACAGTTATGCAGAGATATATATGTACTTCTTGGAGCCATGCGTGATCTTATAGGAAATTTAATCATAATAAATTCTATTATAATATGTTGATATATATATGTATATAATTTTAGGATTGAGATTTTATACATACAACTTACAAGTATGTAGGATTTTTTTACATACTGCCATTCAGAATGTGCCATATTATGGATCCATGCTCATTAAAAGATTGCCTTTACACCCACACATATCCAATGTGATGCATTCTAAATGGCAATATGTAGAAAAATCCTACATACAAGAATGTCTAAAATCTCAGTTAATAATTTTAATAATTTCGATTATGGTAAGTTTTATTGTTTTAAAATCATAATTTAATGGGACATGTGTCAAATAATTGTATTGACAAATATCGCGATTAGAGCGAATATAGTTGAAGCGGACAACTTTTATACACATAAGAATGATACATATCATCCTATTTGGTTTCACAGGAAAAATGTTGTTCTCCCTGCACTTGACATTCTTCTAAGGTTTCCTCTTGGCCAGTCTTGCTCTTCTTTTTCTTGCCTCTGCCGATTTCCTCCTTTATGTTCACATTTTCCTCAACAACCCCAACCCCCACCTTCCCCACTGCTATGTTCTTTCTTACCTTTATCTTGCCTTAATGTATATATCCCCCGAGTGTATGCTTGTCAACCTAATGCTTCAAAAGTATGAGACAGACGCTGAAATAAAAGTAAAAATATACATTTATGTGTTGGAAGTGAGATTTAAATCTACACTGTTGGGTCCATGTCATTAAACACATTTGCAATCAATAATTGAATTACAAAACTGTTTCTTTTCATGTGTATTCGTAAGAAATAGATATATAGATATATGGATATATCCATTTATTGTCTTTCATTTAAATGTTAATAACTACAATTATATTAGTATTTTCAAATGACAAACTCTGTGCCTCCAATTTTCCCTTGCCAAATAGGATTTGACGTTTTCTTTGTTTCTCATTATTTTCAGGTTGCTCGAGGTGATAATAGTGGTGGTGAATCCATTCCAATGCTTTTGAGAATTCCCCGATTTTTTGATCCTTGGGGTGGTTATAATATGATTGGCTTTGGAGATATTCTCTTCCCTGGTCTCCTAGTTTGCTTTACAATTAGGTATTTGAATATGCAATTTTATTTCTTGATAATTTAATGCTAGGGACTTCCAACTTTTACTTTCACAAAAAAAGACAGAAAGAAAAGATTAGAAATTTCTTTCGAAAATAATAAAGATACACATTCTTACCCATAAAAAGAATTAAGACACATCACATTATTACTGATTTACTTTATATAGCAGTAAAGCAGATTGGTTCTGGGTTCATTACAGAATTGCAATTGACATGACATGGTTACAAAAGAAAATGACATAAATAACGTTATGGTGAAGGCATTTTTCCTTATATGTTATTTTTAGCAGTTTATCTTTATTAATTGTTGTAAATATATTTTTTAATATTTGATTGATTTAGATTTAATTAGGATTTAAGATTGTTTCGTTATCTAATTTTTCCCTATTTCTCATTTTAAATGGGGTAGGCTTTAATAAGCTTTGATGATCATGAAAATTTGGTTGTATTTATGAGTGTCTCTCTTCCTCTTTTCTTCTGTTTCTCTCTCCCAAATCTTTTTATAATCTGTGATTTTCTGTTCAATCTCATTGTGCTACATCAGACTTGGTATTTGATCAATCCCCGATCCACGTGGTATGCATTGTTTCTACCTTCGATCAACCTGTAAACCCTATTCAATGCTAACAAATCCTAGCCGCTGCCCCCCCTTGCTGGGAAACCCTAGCCACCACCACCAGTTGTATTCGAAACCCTAGCCACCGCCGCCACCACTAGCCCCAAAAACCCTAGCCTTGACTTCACTCTGATCCCCATTAGAAACCCTAATTGAACCCAAAATGAACCCTAATCAGTCCAATTTCCTCTTTACTCGAATTGAATTCTAATCAATCCAATCGCACCCACCTCAGCCCCAATCGAATCCTTACCCTGCTTAAATCAAACCCTCTCCGGCCTAATCAAAATTTCCCCGTCCTTAATCGAACATAAACAGACCCAATCTCGTCGCCGTCCAGCTGTGCACTCGCTACCATAGAGAGTCCATGACCTATAATATTGTTTGTCAAAATTAGTAACTTTAACATATTTATAGGAACTACCCTTTCAAGTTGAGTGTTTTGACAAGTCAACCCGGCATATTTTGAGCTTTTATAGATTAGTCCATACAGTTCTACAATTTACAGGATTACTCCTGTAGTTTGCAAATTTTAGAACTTTCCTAATGTTTAGTTTATATTCAAAACTGCATTTGCAGCTTAGAAAGTTCCTGAATTGATCTAGATTTTGAGACTTTACAGATTTGCCTATAAAGTTTGGTTTTTCAAAATGGCCCTAGAATAATGGAAAACTAAGAGTAGCCCAAAGACCTTAATGGGTCATTATGTTGAGACTATTGAATCTCTCTTCCATAGAATTCAACGTTACGTATGGCACAAGAGGAGATTGAAAGATTTACTTATGCCCATAAGCAACTTTCAGATGTCACATACCAAGTTCAACTACTTGAATTGAAGCACAAGTACCAAGTCCCAAGGTTAGAGCACCAATATTTTCAACGACAGTCTAGCCTCAATCGCACTTATCCATTGCATGTTGATGATGGGATTGTGAGCAAAGGGGGAGATTTTTATGAGTATGAAAGATATCTCTACCAACCTTCACTTGATTCGGAGTATTCATGACAATGGAATATGGAAGGCTAGTATTATCGATCACAAAATCCTTTTGAGTATGTAGGCACATATGATAGAGTTGTGAATGAAAGAAGAATGTTTGAAGGGCATGAAAGAGGTCGTCGTGATAATTATCGCTACCAACCCCTATGATACGTAGAGAATGAGGTAAATTCAAACTACGCCAATAGTTTTATCTCAGAATTTCGGAATATTCGAACAAACAAAATTGTTAATGGTTTGTGTGACGTTATTTTGAAGACATTGTTATTTCTTCTACAATTAAAATTTTGGATAAGGATAATTGGCTAACAATAGAACTCAAGAAGATTATGGAAGAATACTAGAAGGAAGAGGCCCAACAATTAATTGTGAGCACCGATGACCCTAATAATCTAGATGATGATACGCTTACAAATAAATCAACAATTGAAATTGGAGGTCAAGAATCAAATATCCAAGTTGCCTCAATTGTTGCTGATAAAGATATGGAAGTCAAAGTGGATATGGAAGTTGATACTGCCATTGGAGATGCTTTGGAAATTGATTTTTGTTGATAATAAATTGTTTGATGGTAGTTAGTATTTAGCAGCTTGGTTAGATTTTGTTGATCCTTGTTAGTTCCAGATAAACAATTTGATATTGGTTGTTGCGGAAAATTTGAGAAGTTGAAGGGTGACTGGTCTTGAATAGAAAAGAATTCGGAAAGGTGCACTTCAAGCGATGGTGCAGTCACGTTGACCCTTTCTGGGTTGATTCTTCTTCCATTCGGGCGAAGAACAAACATCTATTTTCAGGTTTCGTAGGCCGTCTATAGAAATTACACTTGGTGGTTTAATCGGAAAATCAAGTTTTGGCTGATGTGTCATGTTAAAGTTGTGCAAGACCATGGTATACGTGCTTGAAGTTATGGTTGTCTTCTTAAGTTTAATAATTAGGTTTGTGAGATGAAAAAGTTTGCTTGGTGAGCCCGTAGATCACGGAAAATTTAAAACCTTGAGATCAAGTTTCGTCGAAGTAGGGGAGGGTGGTGTGGAAAACAAGCTTTAATGTTTTCACTCAACGGAGTCGAGTTCCATTTCACTCCAGGAGGGTTGATGAGGGCATCTTTCCTTATATATTTTATTTTTAGTAATTTATCTTTATTATTTGTTGCGAATTTATTTTTGTAAGATTTGATTGATATTCCACTGCGGGAGAGTTGTGAATTTATCTTTATTTTCCCTATTTCTCATTATTCTCATTATAAAGAGGGTAGGATTGTAAAAATTAATTAGCTTTGACGATGAATAAAATTTGATCGTGTTTCTAAGTTTTTCTCTCCCCCTTTTTTCTGTTCTCTCCTTTCTGTTTCTCTCTCCCAATTAGTGTATGAACCTATTGAGCATGAAGTGTCTACTCTTTTAACATCCCTGGACCCCATTCTTCTAGATGTAATAGCTAGGTCCATTTCTTCATTTTATGCTAAACCTTTGTTGCTTATTATTCTTATCCGATTTGTTTTTCTTTGTTTCAGGTATGACAAAATCAACAAAAAGGGTTTACTCAATGGATATTTCCTCTGGTTGATTATTGGTTATGGCGTTGGTGGGTTATTCCTGCTTTTTAAATCTTTTACTTGTTAGACTTTTTGCATTGTATTCCCTGGATCTTCTGGTGAATCACGAACTTCCGATGAGATGGCATATGAATGAACCATGCCGTACGTTTACGAAAGCCTTTAGAGAGTAAAGCATCACAATTAGCCATATTCAATGTGTGAGACGCCTGACATTTTACGACACAATTTCTCTTGAAGCGGATAGGTTTTATTTGATGCACCCATATTCCACTTCTGCTAGATGCATTTTCATTGATCTGTCGGCATATATATTTAGGCGGTTAGACTAATAAAAGTTTCCCTTACTGTATAGGCCTCTTGCTAACTTATCTGGGTTTGTATCTAATGGATGGGCATGGTCAACCTGCTCTTCTTTACCTTGTTCCATGTACGCTAGGTAAACTTTTCGGACAGTCCCTTTAAGGGGTGGTTTCTGCTTATTATTGAACTTCATATAAATTTCATTGGATTACTTTGTCAACATCTCGTATGTGTTTTTGCCATTTTGTTTTCAAACCAATTTGCTTTTCAGGTGTTGCTGTTACGTTGGGTCTTTTTAGAGGTGAGCTGAAAAAACTCTGGACCTACGGTGAAGAATCGTTGTCTCATCCCACAGAACCTTGATAACCGAAATGGTTGTAGTGGCACCTCTCAAGCTTGGGGGCTGGTGTAAGGAAGAGCTGTCAATATTGGGATTGGATTGTCTCAATTTTCACGTGCTTATTTAGTGCAAGCTGAAGTGCTGAAGTTGAGACCATGGCGGTTAATACTGTAAATCTTGTCTTTGTGATGAAAAACGTGAAATGGAGATTTTCAACATAATGTACTCTGTAAGTTTTTCTTTTTTGTACTTTCGCAATTGCATTGCATGTATACACTTATGTCGACTCTTGTATATTGCGTCATTGTATTGAAATTTATTTAGTCCTCCCATCATCTTTTCTATTTTATTTTTCTTATGTATAGCCCCACTTTAATATTTTTGGGCTGATTTGGTTTTAAGGAAAACAAGCTACAGAAACTTTGTATCTTCTTGTTTGCTGCAAGTACTAGTGTATAAGTTCGGTTCATCGGAATTGAAGGAACCGGAACTGTGCTCGGATTGACCCGAGGCATCTGGTGAAAGAAAATGGCTAGTTTTCTTGGAAATGGTTCTTGACATGGGTTCCTGAAGATCTTGACCAAAGTTATTGCTTGTGGTAAAAAAGGCTTAGAGAGATCGTCAAGAATATGGACAGGAGTGGAAGAAATTGAAAAGGAATATGCGAACATGGTGTAAAATAAAAAGAAAACTTCCCAATTATGAACATCGCATATACTGGTAGATTAAGTATGCCAAAAATAAATCCGTTTTAAAGGCAAGCATGGTGTTACGTTGCTTGGTACTACTTTTTGATTGATCAGTATTTGAACTTGGGAGTTGAGTGCATTATATATACTAGTGGTGATTCACGTTGCACGTCTCTTATACTTGTTGGCATTAACTTTATTGTTTGCACGAAATTTTTAACTACAATAATTAGGTAATATTAGCTTGTTTTGTACTTGGGAGAAAAGTCCAAAATTTATTTGAATATCGCTTATCGGGTCAAAGTTATACGATTAAACTTCTCTAAAAATATAATAAATTCAAACTATGTGATTGTTTAAATGTACTTTTTAAATGAAAAGTAAAAACTAAAATTGATTTCTTAGGTGCTTAAAAGAGGTAATAAAGAGCACAATTGCTACTAACAAAACTTCAAATACAAAACAAACCAATAATAACTCTTATCCAAAAACAAAAAAAACCCAAACCGTAAACCATTTTCTTGCGGTGAGTGTAATTGATCTAGCGTGGGTGTAATTTTTGTCATACCCCAAGGTGTAAATACATTATTGTCTCAACTCTGAAGTCCCAACCCAGCAATCATGTGACAATTAGGTTTATTTGGTAAATGTCATTATAACTTCAAATCACTTTGGTAAATATTTTAAAAAAATTATTCATTTTCGCAAAAATAATAGCAAATTTATTTGTTGAGAAAATATTTGATTGATTTAGTGATTTCCGCTTGTAGTAATATTTTTGCAAATATAAAAAGAGGGGACAAAGAGATTAGTTGCGGGATAAAAACAACATAATAAAACATGCAAATAGATTTAATATGAGGTGCCAAAAAAGTAAAATGTAGCATACATTTGATCCAAAGATATTGGGTAGCAAATTTCTTGACAATATATATGTAATATCAAAATTGTAATAGAGCGTTATAGAGTACTTTTGTGCAATTATTTTTTGCTCGTAAATGAAAATTTTTAATAAATTTTATTTATTATTTTAGAAGTAATATAA